>BPLR01010538.1:0-80095 GCA_021605095.1 Caerostris extrusa | reverse complement strand
AAGAAAATGCTATAAGATCCATCGTGGTGTGATTTTTCAAGAAAAGTCAACTTTAAAGCGAGTTCATAATGTAGGTCATGAACATCCATACTTTTCTTCTCTCTCATTTTTGCATTTAATAACATATATTGATTTATTGCAGTCAATGTGTTTAAAATGAAGATCTAGAGCTTCCGATGTTAACCATCATGATGTTGGATATGAAATAATTTGTTTCCAAAACACAAAATTTTCATGCTTTATTTTCTGAAAAATTATTGAAAACTGGATCTTATTACTTTGTCTAGTTGACACTGTAGTCATGACCTACTTAATATAAATTGTAATCAAATCGATAACGGACAGTTCTTGATCTTTCCTTGCAAGTAATGATGCAAAATAGTTGATTAACAAAATATATTAACTGCAGCCTGGAATATTTTCATTACAAAAAAATTTTAGCAATTCTAATTTAATCACATTAAATTTATAGTAACTACATATTTTTATGTAGATTTGAGAAAAGCCTAAAGATTAAAAAAGGCGAACCTATATCTCAGAATACTCGTTTAGGATGTGTTATCTTCTTTTTCTTTTCTCATTAATAAACACAACTTTCAGTTGATATATATAAAATATTTATTCATATTCCAAAATACTTATTCAAGCCAACCACCCGCCATCAGCAACTCCGTCGCTTTCCTTCTTCTGCCCTTGCTCTTACATTCGAATCCCCGTATAAGACAACAGCCTTATTGGAGTTACAGGAGGAGGAATTATGGAAGAATCTCTTGTTCGTGGCGCCATCTAAGTGTCATTTATAATGGCAAACAGTTTACATTCGGGCATTCTGACCAAGCAATTGCTACATGAATTTCACTTAGTAAATTACACTTTACCATATACAGCACATAAAACATGTAATAATAAAAAAAAAAAGATGTTAAAGTTCTAATATGATTATTGTCCAAATGAGTTCCTAAAAAGTTCAGATAAAAAAAAAAGTGAAAGTTCAATGAAAAAAAAAAAAAGTAAATGTTCTTTCAAAAAAAGTTCAGGAACAATGTTTATAGTTATTGATGAATGGGGCACTAGTCGTTACATGAATAATCTGGACAGACACTAGAAGATCCCTGGGGTTCCTCATCATCCGAGTCACAATCATCTTTATGAAGTAGCCATGGCTTGAGTTGACTCACGTGTGCTGTTGTGATGTAGAATCTGCCTCGTGTGCTTTTCACGAAAGGTCCTAAATGGTCTATGTGAACAACTGAAAAGGGTCTTTTCCAGGATTAATCGGGTGTAGATATCCTTGTTGTTTTCCACCTGGAGTCTTGTTGACTAAGCATTCGAAACACATTGAAATATGTTTCCGTAAGTAAGACTTCATGTATGGAAACCACTATAACTCTTTTACTTCGCTGACAGTCCTATCAACAGAAAAATGTCCCATAAGGTCGTGAAATTTAACAGCAGTACTTTTCTCATACTTTTTTTGAATCACATACAAAAGTTTCTCTTTTCCTTTTTCTTTGATTCTCCTATAGATTCGGTTTCTTTTGTAGACAAAATTAACAATTTGTTGCTTTTTCTTCATATGTTCTTTCATGCCCTTCCTTCTTAAAAAAATGTCAACCAATTTTCTTAAATCTTTATCAGCATGTTGAATGATCAAAATTTGTTCATCTTCACTTAGTGTCAGGCATACTTCAAATTTCTTCTCGATGAGGTTTGTTATAGTATCTTCCGATTCTGAAACGGTTTGCTCGACTCATCGCATCAACATGTGTCATTTTTATGCCTGGTCTGTGGCGAACTTCAAAATCATATTCTTGAATAAGTATACTCCATCATGCTATCTGAGGATTACTTGATTTTTTTTATATTCATGTAAATTAATGCTTGACAGTCAGTGAAAACTGTAAAACTTACTCCCAATAAAAATTGTCTCAATCGTTCTAATGTCCATACAATAGCCATTAACTCCAATTTGCTTGAATGATAATTCTTTTCGGCTTCAGTCGTTTTCTTGCTAACGCAGTAAACTAGGTGCCACTTGTTATCACTTCCAACTTGAAGTAGCATGCCAGCGATACCTACCGCACTTGCATCAGTATGAACTTCAGTTTTAGCTTCGGGATTATAAAGTGCTAAAAGTAGGTTGTCGAGTCAATTCACTTTTCAAAACATTAAAAGATTGTTCTTGTTTTTCTTCCCGCTTAAAATCTTCGTTAGGTCAGACAGAGGTTTTGCTTTTATAGCATAATTTTGAATAAATCTCCTAAAAAAAACTTGTTAAGCTGAGAAAGCGTCTAACTTCATGCAAAGTTGTTGGTTGGGGAAATTTAGAAATTACTTCTACCTTTCTTGAGCCTGGTTTGATCCCATTCTTATTAATAATGAAGCCTAAAAATTCTACTTCACCCTTTGCAAACTCACATTTAGACAATTTTAATGTTAACTTAGCTTCTCGTAAAGCCTCGAATACCTTACATAGTTTTTTAATCATTTCTTCCCAAGTTTTGGCATGTACAAAGATGTCGTCGAGATAGCATAAAACATCTTTGTTGCATAGGCCACCTAAAGTATGGTACATTAACCGTTGAAATTCTGCTGGGGTGTTTGTTATTGGTTGGGGTTTTATGGCACAAGAGCCAGATTTGGCTATACTACACCAAACAAAGGTGCTTTTGTAAAATTCGGATGATAGTGAAAGTAAATAATTGTCATAGGTATAAAAGGTAAACACAAGACAATATAGAAATGGTTAAAATACAAAAAGTCAATTTCAACATCGAAGTAAGAAATGAAGAAAAATCATGAATATAGCTATAAAACAGTTATCTGAATAGGTTAAAATTGATGAAAAAGTAGTAAGAGAAATGGAAAGTTTAAAAATTTCATATAAAAGTAAAGTAGAATAAAATTCGTCAGTCTAAGACCATGTCTTTTACGTCGTACTCTACACAGTCGGGTGAACTGTCTGTAGAGAGAGGAGGCAGAGTCCCACTCTGAAACGGTTGTTCTTTCAGGTGGCTTTTTAAATCTTTTGCTATGTAATAAAATATCTTTAGGTTTGGGATGCAATTTTTTTAGGTGTTTTGTTTGTTATATGATAGAATCTTTTTGTTTTGTTTTTAATTTTTATCGGTTTGGTGGTTGAGGGTAAAATGCACTGTTGAACGGATTTAGCATTTGGCCTAGCTGTGGTCTGCTGAGGAACAGATTTAGAAATAGAGGAGAAGATATCAAATTTGCATACGAAGCAGAGTTTTTAGTTGGTGGTTTTGGAGAGGAAAAAAGGCTTTAGAAGTTTAAGTGGTGGGCAAACAATGCCCGTTATGGCAGAGTCAGTCATGACGGCAATGGAACTAGATGGTTTACCTATTAAAGGTGAAATGTGTTTCCTGGTAATATCAGCGTAAGAGGTAGTAGATGGTGAGACCATTTTGCGTGCTTCAGAATGAGGTATGTTCCGGGTAATTTTAATTTCCTGAATTTTCTCTATTTGCCATTGAGGGCAAGATTTAGAGTTAGCGGGATGTGGTGACAATTAACGCATTTCGGTTCGAAATGACAATCTCTATACGAGTGACCAGGCGAAGCACAGTTTGAACAGGCAAGTTTGCCACGACAAGAATTTTTGAGTGTCCATAACGTTGGCAATTAAAACATCTGAGAGGGTTGGAAATATGTGTTACAACCTAATGAACATCTGAATCCAACGTCATCAAATGATCATACATCTGTGCCGAGTGAGCAAACATTTCTACCAAATCAGCAAGTTGCACAACCGAATACAACAACACGTGAAAGACAAGTAAAACTTCCTGTTCGTTTCAATGACATTATTGAATTTTCTTCAAAATTATAATTCGTCCATGTCCTATTTTAAAAGTTAACTTGATTTATTGTATGCCAATTTTTATATGTAATTGTATTTGTAATTATTTTGTGCAATTTAAATTTGTATCAATGTGTATTTGTTCGCCATTATTTGTATAGATATATTAATTCTTCTACCATTTTCAAAGTAACGTAACTTTTGTTACTGGTAGGGAGTGATGTAGCGACACCTATTGATGGAAAATGGAATACATTGAACGACTTTCTACTTTCACTGTTAAAAAGGGAATTTCCCCGCTAGAATAAAAACAGAACGTTGTTGGTATTACGTAGTTGGTTTTAGAAGAAATGGAATAAAGATGTAAATGTGAAAATTGATTATCGTCTTTTATTTTGCCGTCTGGATTTTAATAACACTACGCAACCTTTACAATACCGCCACAACACTTTCACATGGAAATTTATTTTATTATTTTGAGAGAAAAAACTTTTCAGTATTAATTTATATTAATATTTCTGGAAAAAAAATTATGTATTGTACTCGGTAATCTACAATATTTTTATTATGATTATAGAAATGGTGAAAATGAAAAATCTCATCCAGAATGGAGGAAGGACTTGAATTTTTGATTTGGGGATGCATGTCTTTTAATGGAGTTTGCGAAATGGCATTTATTGAAGGCAACATGAATGCCAAACAATATATTATATCGTAAAATCATTTATCCAATAGTACTTAATAATTGTGGAGTTGTCGATTCACTTTACTTTTAACAAGATAATGATCCCAACGAATGATTATTCATTACATCATAAAGTTATGGTTGATATATAAAGTAAAAAAATTAATGAAAACACTGCCACAATCAGCAGATTACAATCCAATCGAAAATTTGTGGCATATTTTGGTTAAGAGTTAGAAAATGCAAAAGATTCTAACAAAGTTGATCTTAAGAATGAGTGGCTGAACATCAGCTCCAAAACATGCCACAAATTTATTGCAAACAGTAATCGAAGCAAAGGGTATGCATATTAATACTAGCACTGTTTTTTACTTTTCAACATTTGCAATACTTTTTATGGTCACTGCAAATAACTTTTTTGCATCACAAATGTTAATCTTTATTTAATAGTATGAAAACATAAAAAGTAACAACTGTAATATTGCATGTTTGTTTAGTGTATATTTTTCTTTCACAGCTCCATTTATGTTTATTTAAGTGTGATACAACAAATTCATATAGTGTGTAAATACTTTTTTGCTCACAGTATATGTAGAGGAAAAAAAAAGAAATTCAATGGTACAGTGTCGCCTTTAAAAAAACACATAATTATTGTTCGCCATTTCATGACATGCTATTTTGTGAGTTTCTTCAAAAAGAAAATAAAAAAATCATGTAAATCCCTCTTAATAAAAATAGTTTAAATGAAATAATTGATATGTTAACTTGTAATAATTCAGAGATTTTTTAATATACTGTTTTAATAAATTTTTTCATGATATTTATATAATACATAAAATCATTATTATAAAAATATATTTTTAAATAAGATTTCATAAAAATATATTTTTTCATATTTAATAACTTGTAAAAGTGTTTTTAATAAAGTATACTTTACACATATAGTGGTTCTGTATAAGGAGAAAACCAGAAAACTAATATAATTAGTAACCATAAGTCAAAAATAAAAGTTTAGTTTTAAGTTAGTTTAGTTTAGTTTTTTAAGTTAAGTTAAAAGTTTTTGCAAGTTTAGACAAAAAATTTCTTTCACAGTTTCCGTAGCCACAGAAATGTATATTATTAATTTTATTTGCAATTTCAGTTACTCTTAAGCAAATTTTCAATATTCTTAAACTCACTCAGTTATACCATCACACAATTAAAACACCATTATCTGTATATTATTAAGCATATAAATATAAGAATAAACTTTTTAGTTCTTTATATATAACAAAACAAGAAACCCAATCAAATTATATAACAAAGTGATCATAACGTTTGTCATACAGAACCCCTGAAGAGATTTGCTTTCAGATCCCTCAAATAAAAAAACAAAATAGATATATACAGGCATGCACCTAGGGGTAATTGACAATTTTAACCCCCACAGCCATAAATGAAAGATGCAAATATGTTCAAAACTTAATAAAATGCTAAATGGAAATTGACTGTACCAAGTATTTCAATGAAACTGCCAATTTATTAATGTGTCTGACAATTGAACTGGCTATTTACTGATTTAGTTTTATCAGTCATTCACAGAAATATTGAATTAGACATAAACAAAATAAATGAGGTAGCAAAAAAAAAAAAAAAGGTTGCACTAATAATCCAATTATAATGCATCCAAATAAATAATTTTCGTTAAAAATTTAATTTTTATGTTTTATGCAACACTCCTCAGTTTTAATGCTCTCTTTTATGTATATGAGCCAAATGAGTGCAACCTAAAAATTATTAATAAGTTCATTTCAATTTCAGATACATTTTCTATTGCTTATAGTTTAGTACGACTTATCGAGCTTTTGCAAACAGTCACACTTCATCTTGTTACCCCCTCCCTGAGATGCAATTTATGTGTGTCTGTATTTATATATACACAAAAATCAAATGAGAACTGACAAAGAATGAGTAAGGAAGAAGGTAAGTTTGCATAACAAAAGTTATAACAGTATTCACTATACTTAAATTATGTACTTCAAAGAAGCACAATCAAATTGTACAATAAAACTATCATAGCATTTATCATACAGAACTGCCTGAAATGCCTCGTATTCAGATCCCTAAAAACAGGGTGAATATGTATATCACCGACAATAAAATTCACTATAATGCATGAACATGCTTTTAGTTATATGGAAGTCCTAATTATATATAATCATTAAATTTTGTTCTCATGACATTCAACATTGCTAGCATTAAAAAATACAAACAGCCTTGAAGCTGATTTTCTTGATATGCATATTAAACATATTTAATAAATGTATTAATATAAAAATATAAAATAAATGCATAAATCAATGTATTTTCAATATAAATGTATATTCAATAAATATAAATCAATGTATTTTCCATTTCAAAGATCCTGAAATTGCCAATCAGTATCAAAATGTATCATAACATCTTGATTGAATTCTGAATTATTTCTACTTCAACACTATTTTTAAACAACACAAATTGAATTTCAAAATTCTTTGTTTTCTGATAGTGCACTTAAAGGATTATTCATTATCTTTCTAATTTTATTTATTCAACTTATTATATATAAATCTTTTTTTTCCAATCACCATGTTCTGGTTTCTGTAAATCTACCACATTTTAAGACATTTTTATCCTATTTTTTTTTAAAAATCAGCCCACTATCAACTTCTATAGAGCCCATTCATGTTTAACCATTGCTTACTGTTCCAGAAACAGGAAATTCCATATTTTGAAATTTCACAAGCAATTACTTGTACTGTGACTAATCATTGTCAAATGACTAGTCATTCGAAAATGATTAGTCATAGTGCATGATGTATTTCTTCTCAAAAATAAAAAAGCAGCTAGTGAAATACCAAACATCAAGTTAAATACCCAAGGTGACAAACTTGACCAACACCTTATCTACCCAAAAATGGCAACTTTATATGTCATCCAGCTATTTTAACGACCACCATCCTTCAGTCAACAGGGTCCGATGAGTTCTTATAGGGAACAGATAACTTAGATTTCTGTTAAGTTACTAAATCACTTTTGCATTTTAAATTGGAGTGTTAAAAACATACATATTTTAGAATAATGTTGTTCAAATACCTAAATTATGTATTTTAATTAGTTAAATTTGAATCTAAACACTCATTTAAAATTTATGCAATTAAATGTATACAAATATTAATATATTAAATTTTTAACATTTGTATACATATTTTCAACTTTCATTCTTCATATATTATTAAATCCTGAAGCTCTATTCAAATTAGATGTTAACAATTTTTGATCTTCAGCAATAACAAACCTACTTTCAACAGATAATATGAATTCAAGATAAATATGATTGTAAAAGAATAAAATGAATGAAAATTTTAATTTTTACCTTCTTAACAATCGAATCGTCAGTTTCTGGATATAAGCAAGAAAAGTGGACTTGGTTAAATATTATAATCACAAAATCAGAACTTATTGAGTATGGTTTCAGTATCACTTATAATTTTAACCAAATAACTAAACTCTTTTCTATAAATAACACAGCATTAAAATAGTCAATAATAATCTAAATTGATATTTAATTTGCATTTACATTTCCTTTCAAGACATCGAGTTTTTAATAAATGTTAGATAACCTACTGTACAAAACAAAATTATACAGACACAAGACTAGATAATTAACTAGATCATTGATGAACTTATCATTTTCAATATACTTATTTTAAAAGGTGTCAAGGTGATTCATAATTCACATATAAAAGTAGAACTCAGAATGTCATTTTACACACCTTATAATTATTGGAAAATTTTGTATAATTATGAATATAATGACATATATTTAAATAAAATTTGCATTGAAATTAATATCAAATATTGCAACTTTTACAATACATAATTTAAGTTTAAAAATTAAAATATGTCAAGTAAATTTTTAAAACAATTTAAATAAAAGCAAACTAAGTTTTTTTTTTATTTTTGTAATTAAACATAATTAATCCAAAAATATTCTTTATATTCACCATTGTAATTCTTGGAAAGATTATAAAAGAATCTATTTGTAGATTTGTAACAACAAAAAACAAATTAACTACACAAAAATAACAATAATAATAAATAAAAAAAATAACGTGATTTTTTTTTCATTTAGCAAAAGCTGTATGTCAACTGTCTTTTCAATTTAGTAAAAACACAAGTACCTGGGCAATCTACAACACTATTAACTTTCAGTTTCGATTTGCGCAACAGTTGCATTAGAATGTTTTTTGCATTCACGGTCCAATTTATGTGAAACAACATGCAATGAAGGAAGAACACTCAATCCACAATGGCACTTAGAACCACCAACAAAATTAAAGGAACC
This sequence comes from Caerostris extrusa, assembly GCA_021605095.1. Taxonomy (NCBI): domain Eukaryota; kingdom Metazoa; phylum Arthropoda; class Arachnida; order Araneae; family Araneidae; genus Caerostris; species Caerostris extrusa. The sequence continues at coordinate 71,221 of BPLR01010538.1, read as the reverse complement.
TATACGACAATTACAATGGGGACAAAACAGTTTTCCTTTCATCCAATTCCCGCTATTCACTTGATCTTTCATCCAAGGTAAAAGAACGTCTTCTCTGAGATAGTAAACCTCTGAAATGGGATTACAAGTTTCAGTTTCATTAGAAATCAAGGATTCACCATGAGAATTGCAAGCTTCCTTTTCAGAAAACAAAATTTTTCGACATTTCCGGCATTTAAACATTATTTGAATGTCTTCTGGATTCAACATGTTCTAAAAAGAAATTTAGAATAGAAGATTTTGCACTCAGAAAAGTTGAAGTGTTTCGGAGAAAAGCAAAATAAATTGATTAGGATTAGTAAAGCCACCTGAACAGCAAGATGATAAAATCTCGTTATCAAATTAAAAATATCGAAAGTAGGACAAAAATCAATAAAAAAAAAAAAAAACCTTTTTATTTTCATGTGATGAATTATGCTTATATGTTTTTTTTTTTATCTTAGGTTTTAAACTTCAAAAATCGTATCTTTCCAACATCTATAAAATTTAAAACCGATGTCGTCATGCAAGAGCAAGTTTCATTTGATCAATAAAAAAAAAAAGTATAAAAAGAAATATCGCAAGAATGTCAGTTTTTAGACAAAAGATCGTCCTAATATTTTGTTATTCTGTATGGATAGGATATTAGCATACAGTTTGATAAAGCAATTAGGGTGAGCAAACAAGCCAATGAATCAGGATACTGTATTTGGGACAATGACGCACATCTCAGGGGTGGCTCTTCTGCAGGGTACCAAGCGAATGAATAGAACAAAATTTCAAGCGGAAAATATTTTTACACAATCAAATCGGGCATGTGACCAGTTAGGACTCATTAAGCTGATCAACTTAAAATCGCTATTAGTTAAATAGAGTTAAAAATTATTTGTTGTGGAGATTAATAAATTAAATATGAATGAAAGCAAAAGATTCTTCATTTAATGATGTTTGAAATAAAAATCATAGTTTTTAAATAAAAAAATTATTTGCAATTTTTTTTTCACAATTTTTGCTAATTCATCAGATATAAAAATATTGCCTCAAGTTAGAATATTTGATTCTAATATAAATACTATATGTGTTCAGACCAATAATGAAGGGTGTTCCGCTTTTTTTGTGTGCTTTTAATTTTGCTGAATTATCCATTAAATATCTGCGTTAAAAAACACTGAATTGTAAGAAAATGTTTTATGCAATAATTTTTATTTTATTACATTCAGAAACCATAGTAGAACATTATACAATATTCCCTTATTACTCTGGTTTTGTTAATAACTTGTTTTTACTTTGATAAATTTTGAGAGCATTATTTCAATAAAATTGATAAATTAGAAAGGAAAAATAAAAAGATTACAATATATATATATATATATATAGTATATATCAATAAAATCAATTATTTCTTATCGTATGCGATTAGAACAATACCATCAAAAAGTATTCGTTTTAGCAATCTAAAATTTCGTCTTTCAAATGCAAATGGTTTTGTTTCTGACTTATTTTTTAAAAAAAGTCAGAAACAAAACCTGAATAATAAGTGATAGTTATCCAGCAATCAGAAAGTTCAACTTAATTTAATAGGGTTTAAGAGCATTAACCCTCCCAGCGTTAAATTAACCTGCTTCAGTTTCAACATTTTAGGAAGATGAAAATGTTAAATTTAACAGAAGTTTAAAAATAATGCGACTGTAATCGTAACGTTAATTTCAACGTTTTCTTTCAGAAAAAGTAAAATTTACTGCATTAAACCTAACGTGACTTTATACTGACCTGTGAATCCTTATGTCTCTTTCCAATGTACTGTAACCCGGCAACGCTGATACTGAAATGGATTAACGAAAACTTGCTAACAACTTGCTGGCTTGAAGAATATCAAACTTAAAAACACAGTTTGATGTCAGGGCAGGCTCACAGTTTGATGACTTTATCATAACTGCCTAGGAGTTTAGTTGCATTTGTCTCGCTAGTGTTTTGAGTCGTTTGACTTAGCTTTTCTCTCTTTTTCAATTTGTTCTTGATCAAGTTATCCTGGTAGTTTAGTTTATTTGAAAACTTTTTCATTTAGTTTGACTTTTCAGGTAAGTCACCTGCATTTACTACTTAATTTCCCACCACACACATATTATGTATATATATATATATTGTTTCTCAATTAATGTAAACCAAGAAGTTCCTACACAAGTGTGGTAGTGCTTCGAGCTTGTTATGGCGGATATCGTTGCTAATCCGAGTTTAATGGACTACAACTCAGATGCCGGACCTCAGACCTTACTTATAAATATCCTCATGACATTCTTATAAATTTACAACTAACATATCAGAATGGAGCTCGTTCCTTCATCCCTGTATTTGTAGCTATAAAAGGCTCAATATCGAAAGCATATCCCAGAATTCTTAAGAATTACATACTGGTTTGAAATGTCACCGCTTTAAAGTATATTGATTATATGCGTATTACTAGACAAGGAAAGCTACTTTTATCCACTACTCATTTCAGCCAGATAATTGGCAATCATGAAAGTCCTCCTAGGTGTCCCAATCAAAGCATCGCCTTACCCTGAAGGATATCTAACAGATTTCTACTGCGTAGTATACCTATAGTAAATCACTCGTAGAACTTGCAACGGAAATAGAAGAATAAAACAACTTCTCCGTCACAGAATTTCGGCTATTTGCAAGAAAACGAGGAACGCCTAGCATTTTATTTTTTTTTGTTCTAATGCAGCTGGCCAACACTTAGACAGCTTGGTCTTGGATGCCTTAAGGCAAGCGCTGCACAGACGTTACTCACTTTGCATTATCCAGGGGGCGCGTGTAACTTGAAGAAAGCCATGGACGCGGAGTAACAATGCCCCCGCAACGTTCTACGATCCTATTAGGACCGGGACCTACGGTTTAAAGTGGATTCCGAACCACTACAAACATCCATGGCACAGCCGGGATTCGAACCCGAAACCTGTGGTACCGAGCGCCAGCCACTCGGCCATTCAGGCCCGGAACGCCTAACCTTTCCACATCAATTTTAGTTACCATTTTAGGTACACTAAAATAGTATTAGGTTGCTGTTCATGATAAGGTTGATTAGATATTTAGGTTATTATTTGATAAATCTCGTCAATGTAAAAAAATGTAATTCATATACTCACTCAACAGCGAGTTGCAAAATTCAGGTGCCTCTGAATATTGTATTGTCCAACATTCTATAGAATCATGTTCGGCCCAAACTCCCAAATCTATCAATTGTAGGACAAATCACAAAGCCAATGGAATCACTGGTCGTAAACGAGATGCAGAAGAAAAATTTCTAAAATTTAAATAGAATAGAATTTCTTTTGTTGAAGAGCGGAGGCTATATAGCACTCGAAGAAAGACACTTTTTTTTTTTTTTATCTAAATTAAAAGCCGGCACTACTTTCAATTACATTACTGAGGAAGAATTTACAAAATTATTTTAACAGCAAGCCTTGGAAACTCAACAATTTGCTAAAAAAATCTATCAAGCACAGGCCTCTATTTTTCAGGAAACCCTTAAAACGCTCACTGACAATGTAATTGCAACTCTCACCTACCTAAATCCAGCGTAAAAAACTCTCTTTTCCTACAGTTACTATTCCAATTCCTTCATTTAAAGGTAAGAAAAAGCTAAAAACCAAAAAAATTAAGCTTCGAGATCTTATAAAAAAAAAAAAAAAAATCTCCAGGGAGCATAATTTTAACACCTTTCCATTTAAAAACGCGTTTGTCTTTGAATGTTTATTTATGCATCTTACTGCTCGTAGAACACCTGAATTTTTTCGACTTTTCCTAATTTTCTGATAGTACTAAACGTTTATTTCATAGGATTTGAAAACTAATTTGTAATATTTTTTTTTTTATCTTAACATAAAAAGCATATTTATGTTAATATTAGCTTTTATATATATTTCTAAAGAATCGTTTATAATTATAACATTCGGAATAAAATATTTTATCAGAACTAGAAATTGGATTATTAATAGGAAAGAAACTAACAGTGTGTTGATTGTGTTCAAAAATTTCAGAACATTTAAAGCTATCCACACTGGAAATTTGATGCTTTCAATTTCGAAAATTCCATGCTACATATTACGAAAATATGCCTAGCTTTTACAAAAATATTAAACCCTCCATCTTTGAAATAAGTATGCTTAAAAGTTCATATGATTTCTATATGCAATGATAAATAAACAACATATTTAGCAGGCCTATGAGGCTTTTTTTTTTTTTCTAATTTTATCTTGCAGTTTTGTTAAAATATTTTTTCATTTTAAAAACGTGTATTCTTATTCTTTTTTAAATTGCATAATTGTTCTTGAATTATTCGGAACATTAAGTAACAGAAAACTGTTCAGAAAGAACATGTATTTCTTTAAAACTGTAAGATTTAATTTTTTTTCTCTGAATTTATTATTTTTAACTACGAAATATTTCTTAATTAGTTTCAAATAAATAAAAATTTTATTTAATAAAAATTGTGATTTCAAGCGATTTGGTTAGAACATCGTTTGTTAAAGAATATTCAACAGGAAATGACGTCATCAGTCTATTCTTTGGTCTCTCTTAGTATAATTATATATTTTTTTTATTTATAAATCAATCTTATTCTTCTTCGTATTCTTTTGAATAAGAATTGTTTGTTATTCGGTTTTAGAAATTCTTTTAAAATTAAGATGATAAATTTTTGAAGTTTTTGTGATTGTATTCTTTAATATGAACTTTTTTTTTCGTTTTAAATGTTCTTTTGTATATAATCTTAATTTTTTTCCACACTTTAAATTCTTTTTATTCGCATTCGAATTTTATTTTACTTTACCGAAACAGCTGTTTAATTATTTTTGTTATAAATTTTTATATGAAATCAATTGATAAATATGAAATCAATTGAAGTAATTAATTAAAATTAATAAATTGATTAAATTAAAAATTAATTAAATTAATTAATCAAATGAAAAAAATTCACATATCCTTTGCGATGATGTTAAAGATCAATGTTTTACTCTACAATAATTTTTTTTTATTTCAAAATCACATCGCTTTTTTCCGTTATTAATATAAAGCAATTTGCATGAAAAATTATTCGATTACAGGATTTATACATTATGTCTGGCTTTGTTAAAAAAAAATATTATGCCGGTTGTCTGGTAAAACGAATGAATTTTTTTTTAGATTTTTATTCATCTTTTATTTTTCTTTTAATTCTATTTTCAAAGTATTTTTTTAATTATGTTTCTATGTTAAAACTACTTTTACTATTAATAATAAAATATCCCCAAACCCATGTTCTGTTAATATAAAATTTAATTTTACACAAAAGTTTCTAATCGTTAATACAATAGTTTTTTATTTTTTTTTTTATTTTCTCCGAAGTTGAAATTTTGATTTTTATGTTAGAGAGTGAGAATAGTTTCCTGAAAGTTCTCTTGGATTTTGTAGTTTTCGCTGATATTTTTCTTCATTAAAATATCAAATGTTAAAAATATATCATTTCTCTAAAGCCGGACATATATATTTTTTATTTAAAAAACTCTATTTTTACAATTAAATTAAAAAAAAAAAAAAAAAAAAAGAATATTATTGAAAGAATTTTTTTCTTATAAGGCAGCTGGATTCAAATGCTTACAATAGAGGGCACCACGTAACAAGTAACAGACAAAAATTGTAATAAGTATTTTAGTTGAAATAATTCCCTTAAGATAGAAACATATTATATTATTCCTATAGTATATACTGCAAGATTAAACTGTATATTAAATTTTTATATTTAATAGTTTTTGTTGCTATGAAAATAGTTGCTCAATATTTCGGGATTAAAAGTATGTCTTTTGAATTTGAGCTTAACATTCAGAAGATAGCAGAGTACTTGAAAAATACACATGCCCGACACGTGGCTCAGTGGCAACGCGCGCTGCTAGTAAGCATTAGGGCGGAGATTTAATCCGCTGGCGGCTTTTGTTGTAGACACTGTTTCAAAAAACGATGAACCTCGATGGCGTTTGTGATGTTCAGCATCTTGCCTCATGAGTCAGACTACCTGGTGGAAGTTTTCCGGGTTTTCTTCCATACGATACGCAAATGTAGGGTAGTTCCGCCTTAAAGTCCTTCCGGAAGACCAGCCCTCCTTCTTCAGCGACAGTCAGACTTCTCTCTAAGGGTGCCCCATCACAATAGAAGCTGCCCCCTTTCCCTCCATCCATGAGTACATTATTCATGGAGTACTTATACAATACTACAGTTAAGTTAAAATTGATGCTTTTATTGAATTATGTACAATATTATATTATTACTATAATCTGGAAATAGCATTTAAGAAAAATATTTTTAAGCGAATAAATAAAACATTATTATTATTTATTATCTGATGTGAAATTACAATTGAATTTTTGGGCAAGTAAATAAAAGAGGATTATTATTTATTTATATATTAGTATCTGGTGTAAAATTGTAATTATTTAGATGTCATTGTTTAAAGCGTTAGTGTAGTTTTAGCTGCTTCGAAAAATCATATCGAGTTTGGATGCCATTGAGTTTATTGAAAACAAATTTAATTAATAAAAATTAAATTATACTTTAAAAATTATGTACAGATATAACAGTAAAACATGAACATTTGCATGAAACATCTCCCACAATAAAGAGAAAAAAATTTAATTTCTAATAATTATTCCTTAAGAATAGTTAAGAAATTACATATGTAATGAAATATTTTAACAATGAAATAAACGGACAGCAAATAAAATGTAGAATTGTATAATTTTTTAAATATTTAGAAGTTATCTCTAACAAAAAAATTCGCTAAGAGAAAAAAAAAAATGTAAGGATTCAATTTTTAGATATATTTTTTTTTTTTTTTAAATTTCAGAAGCTTTTTAAAATTTTTTTTTCACAACAGAAGTTGCCCTTCCCCCTCCTCCTTCCATGAAGTTACTACTGTATCCAAAAACCAATTTTCAATTTAAAATTCCCGGGTGCTATGGAATTTCAATTGTTTTTTCGCTGGCACTGTCCTTGACATATGTGTGAAATTTCACGTCATTGGTGTTTGAGCTACGCTTGGCTTTGTGAGATGCTAAAACTGATTGCGGCGATTTTTGAAATGTCTGAATTAATTGAGCAAAGAACTTGCATTCAATTTTGTTTGCGGAAACGTATAGAATGCTGCAGAAGGTATTCGGTAAGCATTCCTATATCGGAAAGAAATGTTTCAAAGTGGTATAAACAGTTCAAAGAAGGTTGAGAACGCGTTGAAGACGAAGAGCCCTCTGGTCGACCATCAACCTCAATCGATGAAGCTCACGTCCAAAAATTAAAGATGTGGTGCTTGCAAACCGTCGATTTACAATTAGAGACCTTGCTGATGACGTTGGAATTTCAAAAGGATCGGCCAATTCCATTGTGGGCCTCAAACGCGTCAATTCTCGATTGGTACCGCTAATACTGAATGCGCCAGCTCACACTGTATTGGTTCTTCGTGACTTTTTCGCCAAAAATGAAACCCATATCGTTCCATAACCACCGTATTCCCGCCGTGCGACTTCTGGCTATTCCCTAAACTCAAAAGACCCCTCCTGGGACACCGTTTTGAGTCGATTGAAGAGATTCAACGTGAATCGCCGCTCGCTTTGAAGGCCATCCCTGCCGATGACTTTCTATCATGCATTGAGGGTTGGAAAAAAATTTGGCATGAGTGCGTTGTGTTCGGAGGGGATTACTCTGTAGGTGATGAAATAAATTTGGAAGAATAAATAAAGAGTTTTTGAAAAAAATAATTGGTCTTACTTTTTGGGCACAGTAGTACACGGGTTCTTGGATTTGGTTAGACGTTGATGTCTACCAAGTGGGATAAGGGGGAAAAAAACACCTTGATTAATACAGAACTGTCTTTGCTACGTTATACTCGTGAAATTTCCTTCAATTTTTAACAGATTCCAAATGAATTTTATATAGGTACAATAAGTCTTTTCTAAGCACTGGAGTTATACTATTAATATTATGCAGGCTCGGCAAAAGTCACATATACCTCAAAGTTACCATTCGATGTAAAAAATGTGTTTAGTTCAAATTAAGAAAATACATGTTATTGAAACAAACTTAAAGATCGCTGTAATTAAAAGGGAAAAAGGAAACAAATGTTAATTGAAAGAATTTTAGTACTACTTATCAGTTGGTATGTGATGCCGTCATTTTTTTAAAAAGTTAGTGGTTTTTAATTGAGACAATAGAGAGTTTTTGCATACCGTATTTTGGACGTCCGTTAGCTTTTTTCTCCCTACCGCGATTGCTCATAGGGAATTGCGCATGCGTATCTGTAATAATGTTTCCTATGAGCATGCGCGCTAGGGAGAAAAAGCTAACGGACGTCCAAAATACGGTATGCAAAAACTCTCTAATAATGGATGTAATAACTTGAAAGTTGAGCATCAAGGTTTAGTTTGTCGTTCTACGGTCATTTTGTGGACGATTTAGCCTAATTTGACCGGGACCAACAGTTTAATGTGGACACTGAACCACTAACAAACATCCATGCCAATACAAGGATTCGAATCTGAAGCCTGTGGTATCAAAGGCCAGAGCGCTAGAGGATTGACCACCAGGCCACTGGCATCAAGGAGAACGAGATTTTTCCAATGCTTCTCATAAAGTGTCCGCCTTTTTCTTCGCCTGGACTAACCTAGATTTCGAAATCACATAACTTCTATGTCTTTTTTAATAATTCATATGACTAGTAAGTTTTTATACTTTTTCAGTTTAGGTCGGCTGTTTTTCACTAGAACATTCAGTTCTTTCTGAGTCATTTTTGATCATCCTACTTGATTAATTCTTCGAAGACTTCTTTTTCCATATCTGAAAATCATTCGCCATTGATTGTTTTTGCAATTTATACGATTTATAGTATTTGACTTCATTGTCATTGAAGGAAAATCTTTTAAAATATTTGACAACTCTTGTAAAAATTACTTGTTGTGGGGGTAGTATTACTCGCATCCGTAGCATATCTTCAAGCTACACGGGCCTCCTGGATAGTGCTAAATGAGTAACAGCGGTGCAGCCCTTGCTTATGTCATAAAGATAAATGTCTAATTTCCATTCCGTGAGGTTTACCACACTTTTACAAAATATATTTATTTTATAATGGCCAAAGTAGTGAAAACCAGTGTATTTAAAAAATACAATATGTGTGCAACCATATATTCAAAAATTAACTGTCGAAATAATGAGAAAAATTAATTTTGATTTTAAAATAACATTCTTGCGAATATAGGGCAGATGTTGCCTGTTTTATTTATGAGTTGACAGATATGAGTTTGCAGAATAATTAAATTACATTCTGCGAATTCAGGATGCTCGCGCATCTTGGGACATCTAATATAACAGGTAAATATTTTTTCATGATTTCATTTTTTTATGTCGTTTACATTCATATATTTTTTATATTTCATTATTAGTGTTATATATTCCTTTACAATGTACATTTAGTATCATTATTATTACATTATCTATGTTTGCATGTAAGAATAATAGTCAACACAAAAATAATAAAAAATTTTTACTCCAAAAAATGTCTATAGTGGGTCCAACTCTAATATGGGGGATATATAAATTTATATGCGGCCCGCAGAGTTATGGTGCATTTGCAAAGAGGGCCGCAAGATCATCTGGATTGGCCACTCCTGGTCTAAATATTTCTCAGCTGCATTAGGACAAGTAATAAAAAGAAATTTTTTTTAAAGTCAATTCCTACTTTTTTTTTCACTATATTGCAAAAAGTCCTTTATAAATAATTTTCATTCATTTTTTAAGTTTATCTGGCGCCATCTATTGGTAACTATATGCAACTTAAATCTAAAAAAAAACTAAAATTAATTAATTAAATTTAATGAATGAATTAATATTTGAAAAAAAAAAACTGTATTAACATCAAATGTCATCCACTACAAGTTCAAAAAAATGTATTTGAACTTGAGTGGATGGATAAAAAGTATTTTATGAACGATTGAAATATATAGGGAGAGTGTGAGCTAATAGAAGGAATTGAAAAAAAGAAATTTTAATTGCAATTTAGTCTCAAAAAATTCACTTATTCAATTCCTTCTATTAGCTCTGAATTGTACCGTCTTCTCAGAACAATCTTTTTTCTTAACACTTCCAAATTTTAAAATTTTCCTCTCCAATATATTAAATTATTTCTTTAATTTTCGTTCGATGCCATTCTTGTGATGATAGATACCAAATCTCATGTCACTAAAAGACAACTGCGCATATCCATCGTAACTTCGTTCTTCCTCTTTGTCCCTGTGACTTTTCAAAACGAGCCTTTTAGCAAGGTTTAAATCATTCGTTCTAAATACATGAATTTAATCTACTGATTTTAATAAATTTTATAATATCTGGTTCTTTACAGTATTTATAAATTTCTGAATTGTCCGTCTTCTCGAACAATCTCTTTCCTTAACACTTCCAAGAATAGACTTTAAAATTTTCCTCTCCAATATACCCAAATGGTCCTCATTTAAAAGAAAAAGTATTTCTTTAATTTTCGTTCGATGTCATTCTTGTGATGATAGATACCAAATGTCTCATGTCACTATTAAAGACAACTGCGCATATCCATCGCAACTTGTGTCGTCCTCTTCCTCTTTGTCCCTGACTTTAGCCAAAACGAGCCTTTTTTTACAGGGTTTATTTATTCTAAATACACGAGCAGCCCAGTTTAATCTATTGATCTTAATAAATTTTGTAATATCTGGGTCTTTATAGCATTTATACATTTCTGCGTTGTATCTTCTTCTCCAACAATCACTCTCCCTAACACCTCCAAGAATAGACTTTAAAATTTTCCACTCAAATATACCCAAATGGGCCTTATTTAAAAGAAAATGTCTTTCTTTAATTTTCGTTCAATGTCATACTTATGATGATAAATACCAAATGTCTGCTTTCGCTTTTAAGACACTTCCAGCTGTCTGTATTGTTCTAACTGAAATTTTACGTATCTTTTTTTTTTTAATAATACGTTTTTTGCAGTTTTTTTATATTTTTATCCATTTTTTAAAAATTTGTGCAAATCTTTTCAGAGGATTTTATCTGAGTTTTAAAAATATTTAATGTAATACCTGGGTCTTTATAGCATTTATAAATTTCTGCATTGTACCGTCTTCTCTAACAATCACTTTCTCTAACACCTACAAGAATAGCCCTTAAAATTTTCCTCCCAAATAGACCCAAATGGACTTCATTTAAAAGGAAATGTCTTTCTTTAATTTTCGTTCAATGTCATACTTGTGATGATAAATACCAAATGTCTCCTGTCACTATTAAAACACTTCCAACTGTCTGTATAGTTCTAGCTGAAATTTAATATCCTATCTTTAAAAATGCTCTTTGCCAACTACCCCATCTGGTTGTAGTGTAATCAGGAGACGTTACCTTTTTCTCAGATAATAAAACGTTTCAAAGTGACGCTGAGTTCTGTTTTATATCAATTCTACGTTGTAGATAACGGGTCCTCCTGGCATTCGCTCACAAAGCGCGTGCTATGGGGGCTCATTTTTGTCAATTGAAAGGTTTAGGGTTCGAATCTCGGTTCAAATATCTGCTCTTTTTTTCTTCTTTTTTCAATACCTATTATTAGTTTACACTCTACCTATATATATTTATATATCTTGTTCAAATTTTCAATCGTTCATAAAATACTTTTTATGCATCCACTCCAGTTCAAATATATTTTTTTGAACTTGTAGTGGATGACACTTGATGTTAATGCAGGTTTTTTTTTTTTTTCAAATATTAATTCAGTAATTAAATTTAATTAATTAATTTTAGTTTTTTTTTTTTTTTTTTTTTTTTTTTTTTAGATTTAAGTTGTATATATCTACCAATAGACGGTGCCAGATAAACTCTAAAAAAATGAATGGAAATTATTTCTAAAGGACTTTCTGCAATAGAGTGAAAAAAAGTAGGAATTGACTTAAAAATTTTTTTTTTTTTATATTACTTGTTTTTTTTTCTGTTGACGGTAGTTGTTCAAAAAGGAAGAGCAACATTAAAAAACACCTGTCTTAGTTGGAATGTTGCTATGTTAACCCGTCATTGAATTCTTCCATACCGACCATGGCCTTGTCCCTATATATAGTTTTTTATGTACTTTCATCTTAACATTTTAATACAAATTCAATATCAGCTGTGAGTGATGTAATACATTGGATTATAGGAATCAAATTTTAGCATTCGATTGGTGAGCTATTTGAGTCACGTGCACATGCACATCAATAATGTAAAGAAAAAATATCGGAAATGAAGTCCTAGGAAGTTTTATACAACAGCCTTCGTTAAGTAAACTTTATTTCTTACCAAAACATATGCCAAATTTACATCTACATTATGGAAATATTGTTATGATTTTCAACGGTGCTTTAAAAAATCACCTGGACAAACATGGACCAGTTTTGATAGATATGTAGCCCCCCCCCCCCCACGCACTGTGCAATTACGTAAGACTAGGAAACAGAACATTCACTCTATGCATGATGAGCACGTGTTAAATGACATAAAGGATTAAAATGTCGGATGTATGATGGGCGCCATTTCTGGCCACTAAAAATTAATAAATGAGAAGACATTAATTTTACAATAAGTGATTATCAGTTTTAAGTTATTATGTTAGATTCCTACATTATTGCTGAAATTTTTTTTTTTTTATTTGATTCTGCATCAAAACTTAAATTTATTATGCATTATTGACTTTAAAAATGATTTAATATTTTTGTGATAAATTATTTATTTAAAATTTAAAAATATATATATATAAATTATATAATTAATATTTTGAGATAAATTGTATTTTTATATTTTGTGATAGGGGCCGGATGACCTGTCTGAATGGCCTGACCTGCCTTGGCTAGCGCTCTGCACCACAGATTTCAGGTTCGAGTCCTGGCGGTGCGATGGATGTTTGTAGTGATTCGTAATCCACTTTAAACCGTAGGTCGCGGTCTATGTAGCCATGGGCTGGCCAACCCAGATGATATTGAGGGCCACTTTGGAAATGCATCATAACTCCGCAGGCCGCATATAAAATTATGTATCCCCATATTAGATTTAGACACACTATGGACGTTTTTTGGAGTGAAAAATTGAAACATAATGAGTTATTATTATTGTAGTTACTATTCTTACATGTAAACATATATAATATAATAGCAATGATACTAAACGCATGTCGTAAAGAAATATGTAACACTAAAAATGAAATATATAAATATAATGAAATAAAAAAAAATCATTAAAAAATATTTATTTTACTAGTGTGATATTTGCTTTTCCACTCTTTCACATAGCTTTTGCAAATCGATCTGCATTTGGATATTTGCACATCATAATGGGTGTTGCAGGTTAGCGTCTGTAGTGTTCGGTCAAAAAAAAACGATTTGCACATGTAAGTTGAACCAAAAGCGTTAATAACTTTTTATATCAGATTTCTCAAATACCTAGGGATGGTCACTGCATCTGAGGTCATTTAAAGTGAAACATAGAACCTGTTATATTAGATGATCCAAGATGTGCGCATCATGAGTTCACAGAATATTATATAATTATTCTGCGAACTCATAACTGTAAACTCATAAATGAAACAGGCAATATCTGTCCTATATTCAAAAGAATATTATTTTAAAATCAAAGTTAATTTTTTTCTCATCATTTCGACAGTTAATTTTTTATACAGGGATGTACACATAATATATTTTTTTAATACATTAGTTAACTACTTTGGTCATTATAAAATAAATATATTTTGTAAAAGTGAGATAAATTTCAAGGGTCGGAAAAAACATTCAAGGCGGGCCGCCGGTTAGCCACTCCTGACTTAGAGGAAGACCAATAATTTGATGGGTAGATCAGGTTGAGGAGGAGTTAATGAAAATTGGTAACTGGAATTAAAAGGCAACTAGTTACATGGAACGGAGAGAACCTCAAAAGAGGCCAAGGCCTTTCAAGGGTTGTAGCACCAATGATGATGATGATGATAGAAGAAAATCAGGAAAACTCCCACCAGATACTCTAATTATTGATATGAGACAATTTTTACATATTGACACAAATTGCCATCGAGGGCCCTCCTATCTGAATAACAACATTAATAACAACAATACCGCCAGCGTATTGGAACAGCAAGCCACGCTAGTTAGCTTTTGCACGTTGCCATTGGGCCACGAATCCAGTCAGCTACGTTGTAGTGACAGACTAATTTATGTTTAAATTATTGACATTAGATAAAACAACGCATTTCATTTCACACACACACATGAATGAAATTATGGGTCTTCTATAGATGTGGCGTAGTAAATAAAAAAATCACATTGACGAATAAAATATTTATTAGCCTTCAAAAGTCACGTGCAATAAATGCAATTTTCCGAGATATTTCCTAAATTTAAAACCAATATAATAATATTCGCAATAAATGTTATTTTTCTTTTTTGTAGAAATATATAAATCTTCTCTATGGTCTTCAACCGTGTCATTTACTCGTATATCAATTCTTAAGTGACGTTTGTTACTTCATTTATTCGAAAATATAAATTTCGATATATATTTAAATTAAAATATGATTAAATCAGAAATAAACGTACATAAAACGCCATAACATAAGATCCACCATTTCATTTTTTCATATTTTTCATTGCAGTGATCTTGTAGTACAGTCATATCTCTCTATTTACGTGGAGTTTTTATAAAATTGCTATACAGAACATCTTTGGAGATCTTGTAAAAAGTATCCTAAGCCAAATAAATTCATCAAATATTTTTTTCGGAAATTAGAAATGAGTATAGTGTTTCCTTCCCACTGCAGGTAAAATCCTGGACGTCCTAGAGCGTAGACCAGTTTACATATCTCGGTACCATGATTTCCGTTGATTATAAAGTTAAACTTGAAATTGGCAATACGCTAGCTAAGACTAATAGTTTTTACCACTGTTTAAAGAATTTATTAAACTCCAAATTCTTAAATTTCAAGACAAAATTTAATCTTTACTATACAACTCTCATCAGACCTATCATATTGTATGTCAGTGATTGCTGGTCGTTAATAAAAGCACGCATTGCATATATTTAAGTACCACAGTTTAATAGATGAATAATAATAATTCACTAGGAAGAATGCAGTGGTTACTCTTGTAATCATCCATATTGTAAATGAGGATTTATGAGGTACATGAGAAACAAATAACGTGTGTCTTAATGTATAGAAATAAGAACGACAGTCTAATGGATGAATAATGTGCAATAGGAGGAATGCAGGAGTTACTTTTGTAATCTTCCATAGCGGAAATGACGATTTATGAGATGTATGAGAAGCAAATCACATGTGTCACATTGGATAAATTTAAGTTCCACAGTTTAATGGATGAATAATGTTCACTGGGAAAATGCAATGGTTTCTGAATTTCGAATTTTTTTCACAAAAAAAAAAAAAAAAAATGTATGTATTTTCTAGATAAAATCTTTTAACTAAAAATACTGATTGCAATTTAAATGTCTATTAATGTTAGGCCAGATAGTACAGACAATTTTTATCATAGAAACAATGTAGAATTATATGAAATCCTGTAGAACCTTTAATTTTCATATATAATTAAAAATGTTTTTGGAGGAAATTAACTGGATAATCAGTGCAAGTATTTAGAATTATTTTAGAGAAATTAGAATTTGCATTTATTTAAAAACAAACGAGCACACTGAGCATAGTTTTATTAAGAACACAGTACCCTCTTTTACCATCTACAAGTTCTGTGTTTAAAAAAATGGTTCCCATTATTGTATATCATTTGCTATGTCAGTCTCGTGATTTAAATGAAAGTGATTCACATTTTTCTCGAGGAAAAAAAAATTTCTCAATGCCAAAGGTGTAGCAGACATTTCACCTTGATCGAAAATACAGACACAACAAAACTCAAACGTGTTTGCAATCACAATGTTTTGGTTATTTAAATGTGTTTTTATTGGACGACTGGCAGAACGAATTTCTCTCTTTCAAATGCATGAAGATTTAGGTCAAATTCCTCAGTGATTTTTATTTTGTCATAATTTGATTTAGAGCAGGGGTAGCCAACCCAAATGATCTTGTGGGCTACTTTGGAAATGCATCATAACTCTCGAGGGCCGCATCTAAAATTATATATCCCCATATTAGATTTAGACCTACTATAGACATTTTTTTTTAGAGTGAAAAATTGAAACATAATGACTTATTATTTTTGTGTATTAAAATTATTCGCTTATATTAAAAAATAATTATTTCACTAGTTCGATATTTGTTTTTCTCCTTAGTTTTTGCAAATTATTTTTTCTATTAATTTCCGATACTAATTGTTTTATAAGTTAAACTATAATATTTATTTAATAAATTCATGCCATTATGGAAATGTTGTATCGTTTTTAAATTAACAAACGACAAAATAAAAATAATTTAAAATTTAGAAGTCAATTTTGAAAAAAAATATCCGAATTTTGGATTGATATAAATTTTTTCTAGGCTCATTAAAATAAAATATATTTATTTAACAAATTCATGCTATTATTGAAATATTACATAAAAACGTGTTAAAAATAAAAAATAAACGAAATTAAGGCAGAAAAATTAACGAACTAATTATTTTATTATTAACAAACAATAAATTAGAAAAAATTTAAAATTAGGAAGAAAATTGTGAAAAAATATTCGAATTTTGGATTAATAATAATTTTTTATCTTCAATAAAATAAAATATATTTATTTAACAAATTCATTATATCACTGAAATATTATATAGTTTTAAATACTTTTTGACATAAATAAATTTTTTTAATAATTATCAAGTTAAAGAAAACAAAGTTAAGGTAGAAAAATTAACGAATTAATTATTTTATTATTAATAACTTATTTTTAAAATTAACAAACAATAAATTAGAAATAATTTAAAATTATGAAGATAATTTTTTTTAGAAAATATCTTCATAATTTTAAATCATAAATTTAAATACATTAATTATCTTATTATTATTTTATTTTTTTTTTTTCTAATGCAGTTGGCAAACACTTAGATATTTGTCTTAAGGCAAGCGCTGCACTGACGTTACTCACTGAGCACTACCCAGGAAGTGCGTGTAGCTTGAAGGTAAGCTACTGACCTCCGCAATGCTGTACGATCATATTAGACCGGGACCTACGGTATAAAGTGGATTCCGAACCGTTACAAAACATCCATGGCACAGCCGGACTCGAATCCGAAACCTGTGGTGCCGAGCACCAGAGAGCGCTCGGCCATTCAGGCTCCTATTTTATTATTTTCATTATCATTAATTTATCATTTTTAATAAATTATCTTCATTATAGTAAAAAAAAAAAAAAAAAAATTTTCTCTTATTATTTTTTATTATTTTTTATAATTATTCAAATTTTAATTATTTTACAAGTTTTTAAGGAAAAGGACTTAAATTTTATGGAGAACCTTGATTATTATAGTGCTCGATTATATTTCAGCGCTTTGACATAGTTACTGCTACTTTTATCATGGCAATATCTATGAATCTCTGTATTGACCTTCCCTTCTATTCTTTGTCATTACTGTAATACTAACTTTGTGAAGCTATAACATTTGATTTGTCCAGTGATAAAAGAGCTACATTTTGTTCCGATGGACACATTCCGCTTTCACAAGCATGTGATACTTATGACTCATGACATAAATCAAACCTGATAGACTTATATAACAGTAAAGCATGAAGAACAACAGCGGGAACAGATGATGGAGGAAAATCAAAAGAGGATTCTACCGTGACAAAGACGGATAGAGGCAAAATAGATTAGCTTGTTTTGTTATGAGATAAAGAATGAGTGCAAGTCGCTTTTGAAACAAAAGTGGACTGATATTGATGGATTTCTATATAGAGTGCGAGAAATATTTCTGTAGTGTTGTCAATGGAGCTAATTTTCAGATTAATTTATAAAATTGCACTAAAAGAGTTATTGGGTCCCAATGCAAGATATTATAACTTAAAAACATTTAGCTTTGAAGGATGTCTTTTGTATATATTTTTTAACTATGCAACGATCAGCCAAAACAAATGAAGCCATAGGGGTCTTAATGGCCGAGTGTTTAGCACTCTGGCGCTCAGTGGCAAAGGTTTCGGGTTCGAGTCCCAGCGGTGCCATGGATGCTTGTAGTGGTTCGGAATCGACTTTAAGCCGTAGGTCCCGGTCTCATATGGCTGTAGAGCGTCACGGTGCCAAGACAGACTTCTATCTATGGTTGCTCAATCACACCAGAAGCTGCCCCCTTTCCGTCAACCATGAATCCACATGGGTTCATGGGCATGGTCTAGAACCAAGTGGAATAAGAAACAATAACAACAATGAAGCCACTTATTGGCGTAAATGAATTTGTAAGCCAGGTCAATCAAATAAAAGGGATTAATCTTTAAGCTATATTTTTTCTAATCCACTTGGTTGCAATAACATCTAGACCAAGAACCCTTGTGGTCTCATGGGAGGAGGGGAGGAGAGGAGGTAGCTCTTCTGTTGTGACTTAGCAGCCGTAGGTAGAAATCTGTCTTGGCTCCGTGTCGCTGAAGAAGGAGGGCGGTGACTTCCGGGTGGAATTTTAGGAGGAACTATCATATGAGAGAAAACCCGGAAACTCCAAACAGGTAGGCGGCCTGATGACCAACTTGGCTTTTCAGGTTCGAATCGTGGCGGTGGCATTTATGTTTGTTAGTGGTACATTAAACTGTAAGTCCCGGTTTAATAGCCCGATGTGTGCAAAAAATGACTGTAGAGCGACAAATTAAAAACCAAACCCACCCGGCAGTCCGACAAGCCGAGGCAACATGCTGAACATCACAATCGCCATGGGTCTCCTCGTTTTTTGAAACAGTGTCTACAACAAAGCCGCCAGCTGATTGAATCTTCAGTCCTCATGCTGTCCAGCGGCACACGTTGCCACTGAGCCCCGCATCGGGGTCTTTTTATAAAGGTCTGGAAGGTAGTCAATTATTATTTCAATAAACGACGAGACTCAATGGCGTCTGTGATGTTCAGCATCTTGCCTCGTTCGTCGGATTAACTGATGGGAGTTTTCCGGGTTTTCTCCCATACGATACGCAAATGTGGGGTAGTTCCCTAAAAGTCCTTCCCGGAAGGCAAGTCAGCCAAGGCGCCAAGTCAGACCTCTACCTACGGGTGTTCCATCCCAACAAAAGCTGCCTCCTCCTTTCTTTCTTTCCATGAGTCCACAATGGTCCTTGGACGTTGCCTAGATGTTGCTATCAACCAAGCTGGATAAGGAAAAAAAAAAAAAACATGGATAATTTTAATGTCTCATGCCAATACAGCTCAAATGCCAAAAATGAATTAAATTATGCAAAAATGGGTAAATTAATATTTATATATATATATATATAAATATATTTAAAATAAAATTTAATCAGGGGACGATATATTGGCTACCCATAAAATTTAGAAATTAATGTAAGAACAAAACACATAACAGCAATATTATACAGGCAAAAAAAAATTATTAATAAATCATATTAAGGCAATAATTTATGCTCATCAGTTATCGTTCAAAATTTTAAAAAAAAATAAACCAGATTAAATGAAAAATAAAAATATATAGAATACCAAACGACACCTGTGAGAAATGCAGACAATAAATATGTTTATCGGTTATCGTTCAAATTGGAAAAAAAAAAAACCACATCAGATTTAATAAATAATAATAATAATAAAAATAGAATTCCAGCTGATTTTACAAAAAAGCACGTGTAAGAAATTTAATTAAAAAAAATCACACGAAAGAAATTTAAATAAACCAATAAGAATAGGTCGTAAAAGAAATTTAAAAAATAATAATCCATTAAGAATCGTTGAAAGTAATCCAGCACATCGTTGACCCATTCTCTCTTCTAAACAATGCCCATATATTTTAAGGGTAATAAGGAAAACGTACAGATGATGTAAGTGTTAAAAAATAGATTATTGTTAATTCCTTTAAGCATCATAATCTCCTCTAGAAGAATGCAGTACAGCCGCATTGTTTGAATGAAAGCAGTTGTTGAAAAGGGTAACGGATAGAGCTCGGGACTTGCCAAAAAAGTGACAGCATCTTTTTTATGTTACTCAGAACAACAAGTCTGGGCAGAGCACTCACGGCACACGTTGTTTCGTAGAAAATAGTTCAAATATAACTCAGGTTTTGCTTTTTAAAATACTTAAAGTGAATAATAAAATTTATTATTATTTACATGCGCAGAGTAATAAAATTTTACACATAAAATAAGATTACTTAATAAAGATTTATTTATTGACTTCACTTAATTTTTGTTATAACAATCGAATATCCTGATTGTATAATATGTTATTTCAGCAATTCCGAAATTTTTCATTGCTGTTTTATTGTAGAAATATTGATTCATTTCTCAAAATATATAATTGTTTAGTAATGCTATATCTTCATATATTCGTCTGTACATGTTTGTCACTGAACTCCTCCTAAACGGCTGGACCGATTTGGATGAAATTTTTGTGTGTGTTTGAGTGGGACCCTGGATGGTTTAGATTCACAATTGGACCTAGGTGGCGTTGCAATCGATATAATTCTTCTGTATGTGTGTTTGTCACTGAACACCTAAACAACTGGACCGATTTGGATGAAATTTTTGTGAGTGTTTGGCAAAACATGGAGACTGTTTTTATGCTATCCCCTTTGTTGTAAGTCGCCACCAGATGCTGCTGAAATATATCAACTTGTATAATGTTCAAACGATATCCTTGAAAATTAGTATGCACATATTTTGGAATATGAAGAATATATTCGCGATATGTAATTTTCTACAATGCATTTTTTTTTTACAGGACAACGCATGCATGGGTTCTGATAGTAATTATTATAAATATTTTTCACCATTATTTGTTATTTTAAATAAGATAATATTCGTAATAAAAATAATTGACAATTCTAAATCTTTTTTTCCTGTTTATATTATTATTTAAATTGGAAAATATTAATATAAACAGGAAAAATTTTATTTTGTTGGGAAATATTTAATGAGCATATGATTGTTTTTCCCCTTTTAAAGAGTTTTCTTTTTAAAATTATTTTGTTTTAAAATACCTTGACTTTAACCGAAGGCCATTCTTCACCAGAATAGCAGATTCAGCATTACCCAATTACCAGCATTATCGTGTAGGTATGTAAGATATTCCAATAAGTAATTGCATTGGCTATACATTTCTTCATAGTTATCCTATTTGTGAAGTGTTTTCAAGTACTCAGAAATAATCGAAATCATGTTGTTGATAATTCTGAATGTTCCAAAAATGTGTTAATAGCAGGTTCGATGTTAAATAAGAAGCAGATAAAGAGAAAATGGCATTTATTTTCATAACGAAATTTTGGAAATTGGATAATTTAACGATTCGGCAATGCATATTATTGAGAATTTTTACATAGCTTTTTTTATCGTCCGATATTTTGTTCTTCCTAGCGCGCATGCTCGTAGGAGTAGCTCAGTAGTGTAGCATTACAGATACGCATGCGCAACTGAGTACAATGCTTCCTATGAGCATACGCTCTAGGAAAGAAATATATCGGACGATAAAAAAAACGTAATGCAAAAACTCTCTATTATTGATAGTGGATTTCTAATTTTCTACAGGAATTCTTTAATTAATTTGCTTCTTACCTTTTAAAAAGTTTTCTTTTAATTTTTTTTTATTTTTTTGACAAGAGGCTGTTCTTCATCACAATGTCAGATTCAGCATTACCCAAGAGCCACTCATCTTGTGCTGCACTGAAGTTAATATTCATCTGTTTGAGCCAGCAGAATTTAGAAACCCATATAATTCAAGGTCGGCACGTTGACGGAAAAGGTCGCCTCTTTTTCCTTCGATCATAACGGAACAACCTCGAGGTCCGAAGGACACTACGACCTTTAGATTTACCGTGCGCATCATTGGCAGAGACTCGGAAGCACTCTCATTTCGAAAACCCTTATCACTAATTCCGTGGGCCTGAATGGTCGAGTGGCTAGCGCTCGGTGCCACAGGTTTTGGGCTCGAGTCCCGGCGGTGCCATGGATGTTTGTAGTGGTTCGGAATTCACTTTAAGCCGTAGGTTCCGGTCACATATGGTTGTGAGAGAGCGTCACGGAGCAGAAGTCAGACTTCTACATACGGGTGCTTCCTCACAACAGAAGCTGCCCCTTTTCCTCCATCCATGAGTAGATCACTCATGGGTTGTCCGTCCCGCTTTGCAGGACATTGAGGATTAATCACATTAATTACCTGGTGTTACAAGTTCATGTTGGATCATGGCCTGTAACGCCATATTGCCTACTAGCAGATTCCAAAACAGGAAATGTTTTCTTTTTACAGGATGGGATTGTCAGCCCTGCGCCCAACACTCTATAGCCATATTAGATCGGGGCCTGAATGGCCAAGTGTCTAACTCTCTGGAAAGTTTCGGGTTTGGGTCCCAGCGGATGTTTGTAATGGTTCGGAATCCTGGTCTCTATAAGTTATCATATGACTCTAAGGGCGTTACGGAGCCTTGTCAGACTTCTCTCGCGCACATCATTACCAAACTATAAAGGGACAACTCAGCTCTAGACACAGTGATGTGGTGTAGTAGTGTAGTAGACCGGGACTTGCTGTTAAAATGGATTCCGAACCATTACAAACATCAATGGCACCGCCGGGACTCGAGACCGAAACCTGTGACACCGAGTGCCAGAGTGCTAGTCACTCAGTCATCATATACCAATAACCCTTATCCACTAAATCGAATCTTTAATATATTTATTAAATTAAATGAAATTTTATAAATAAATACAAATTTAATCGCTTTTTTCTGTCAGTAAATATGATTTATCAATTTTGAATTGTCGACAAAAATATATATTCCAAAAGAGAAAATTTTCGACTTTTTATTTATTTTGCATTCCAAAAATAAAATAAGATATAACCGCAATTGCAATTTTTTATTTTTTTCCCTTCTTTTTATTCCAAACATAAAAATTCCAATTGAATATCGAGTACTACAACGTGTATACAGCTGTCTAGTTTCATGACTAACTATATTGGGATTGTCTGTTACACTGATCTAGATAAACACCAATTGTGAGATGACACCTATTACGTTGTTTGACGTAATGCAAGTCAGCGGGGAAAGTTTACGGCATTGCGTTACGCAGAATCGCAACTTTTAATCCGCTCATGTCACCTAAATTGCGTTTCGCAACAAGTTAATCAATACACATTTATACCCAAAACTTTTTTTCTCATTTAGGTTGATATTAAGCACAGTTAAAAAAAAATTCCTTCGTACAGTTATCAAATATCTTATACGTCAATTGGGGGAAATAAATACAAAATACCAAATGTTTGAAATCATTGGAAGCATTTCCAAAATAGGTAAAAACGAAATTGGGGGAAATAAAATGATTTTGTTAACGCACGATACAATATAACTGCAAAAATTTTTAAATTTCAATATGAGATTCCTTGGCTGCTTATAATATATCCTAAAGATACTGAATTTCATGCTGTGTATTGATAAGCATCTGATAAGTTATGGAATTTTAATTGGGTGTTCTCTATTATCAAATACATTGGGTTTTTAAATGAAATTATGTAAAAAGATCTGATTTGTTAGCTTCGCAACAAGCTAATCAACAAATTAATCAATTCGGTTCGAAACAAGTTAATCAATACACATTTATACCCAAAACTTTTTCTCATTTAGATTGATATTACGCACACTTAAAAAAAAATTCCTTCGTACAGTTGAAAATATCTTATACGTCAATTGGGGGAAATAAATACAAAATACCAAATTTTGAAATTATTGGAAGCATTTCCAAATTAGGTATAAAAGCAAAATTGGAGGAAATAAAATGATATTTTAACTTACGATGCAATATAACTGCAAAAATCTATAATTATCAATAAGAGATTGATAATTATACATTTTTGCTTGGCTGCTATAATATGCCCCTAAAGATACTCACTTTCAGGCCGTGTATTGAAAAGCTACTGATAAGTTGATGAATTTTAATTGGGTGCTCTCCATATGCAAATGCAACCGGTTTTTCATGTGGAATTATGCGAAAAGATCTCATCTATTCCTTGATTCCTATCGATTCCTTGTACTAATTTACGGAAAATGAAGTTAGGATCACGGCTGATATGAATTCTACGTCCTCAGATGTTGCTTACTAATAGATTTGAAATCAAGTATCTCCCAGACATACAATACAGACGTAGTGTCCCTTACGACGTAGTATCGCCTAGATGTACTATGTAGACGTAGTATCTCTTAGACGTACTATGGAAAAGTAGCATCGTTTCATGTATCTTTGACATGCCGTGTAGATATAGTATTACTTAGACATACTAGTTAGACGTAGTTTCGTCTTGACGTACTATATAAACGTAGTGTTGTAGTAGTATAACATAGATGTACTATGTAGATGTAGTATCGACTAGACGTACTATGTAGATGTAGTATCGTACTAAGTAGACATAGTATCTCCTAGGCTTTCTAAGACGTAGTATCATCGCCTAGACCAGGGGTCGGCAAACTTTTGAGTCGGAAGAGCCAAAAATGGCAATTTACAAAATTTCAAAGTTTTAAAGAGCCACAAAATTTTTCTTGCCAACAATAAATAACAGGTGAGCTGAAAGTTCGTAGGCTGGCACATAGATGACCCTACTGGTATTAAATGCATATGATTTTTAGTTAGCCCTAACCTTCAAAAGACACGTGTATAAATTTGATAGCTGTTGCGCTATTAGTATGTGAGTTATAGCATTTTTAGCGTTCATCACGTGCAGTCCACTCGGCTGACTGTCGATTGGACTCCGGTGTGAAATGATGGAGCCACGTTTCATCCATTGTCCCATATCGACGCAAAAATTCGAGTTTATTGCGATTGAACAGCTCCAAACACTGCTTAGAATCCTCAATTGGTTGTTGTTTTTGGTCGATTGTGAGCTCGCGCGGCACCCACTTTGAACAGAGCTTTCGCATATCCAAATATTCATTCACGATATATCCAACACGTTCCTTTGATATCTTTAGGGTCTCAGCTATCTCAATCAACTTCACTTTACGGTTATCAGAAATTATTTTGTGGATTTTTTTGATGTTTTCGTCGATAACAGCCTCTTTGGGGCGTCCACTGCGTGCATCATCCTCGGTACTCATTTCGCCTCATTTAAATTTAGCAAACCACTTCTCTACGGTTGATTTTCCTGGTGCAAAGTCCGAATAATGTTTATGAAGCTAAGCCTTGGCTTCAACAGTATTTTTTTTTTGTCAAAAAGCAATGCTTTATTAACACATGAAATTCCTTTTATCCATTTTTTCAAACTAACAAAAGTTGCTCCACTAAAACTGCTATAACTCTCATACTAATAGTGCAACAGCTGTCAAATTTATACACGTGCCTTTTGAAGGTTAGGGCTAACTAAAAATCCTATGGATTCAATACTAGGAGCGCCGATTTAATAATACTAGCCCACCTGTTAGTACTCGCATAAATAAAGTTTTTTGATAAAAAAAAACTAATCTATTTATTCATAAGAAAACATATCTATTTATTCATTATATCATTCTATTTATTCATTATTGATAATTACTTATTATTTAAGTAAAAAATTAAAACAATTAAACATTTACTTACAACACTAACTTGTACTTCAATAACAAACAATTGAACAAACAAATTCAATGGGAGCGATGCCTTTGCATGGTTATTCAAGTAGAAAATTTAAACTTTACTAAACAATGTAATTTGTACTTAAAATTAAAAAAAACAATAACATACATTTCAGCAAACAAATTCAATGGGAGCATTGGCTTTGCATGGTTTTAGAAAGTTTGGATAAATTTGGCTCATAACTTGTTGCTTTAAGCACGACTCTAAACTCTTAACACGACTCTAAATTTTCATTTGTTAGTTGACTTCTTACTTTACTTTTAATTATATTCATGCAAGAGAAAGCTTGCTCGCACGAATATGTCGATTGGAAGATAGTCAGCACTCCAAATGTACAGTGAGGTGAAGAAGTTGTTTTTCCCCTCACTGTAGCAATCTGGAAGACTATTCCATGCGTCGAATATAAGTGCCTCAACTCGCGACATTTCTTTTAAAGTTGTCCACTTTTGTTGCGTTACGTACATACATTTCTGGACCTCCAACCCTTCCAACTTGCTTTTCAACTCTGTAAATTTTCCACTCCACAAAGCTTTACTTTTTAAATCGATCAATTGCATTTCTAGAGATCCAGTATCAATTCCAAATGGCTCAATGTGGATTTCGTTACTATTTGTGTTGAGAGGATTTACTATGAATGCTAGAGTGGTTTTGTTGGTTTTGAATTGCTCACATCTATCAGCAAATTCATCTTTAATTTTTTTTATAACTGTGCTGAAGTACCTCATGCCGACAGTTGCACTAGTTTTATCACGATATTGCTTTAGAAATTGAAAATGAAATAATATACTGCTCTGAATATCTTCTGCAAAAAGAATTAATTTTTCTTCAAAACAAATGAATTCTTCTACCAAAACATAGTCTGGGTTTCCCTTTCCTTGCAGTTTTAGATTCAGCTCATTTAATTTCGCTGTGATATCCTCCATAAAGTAAAATTTTTGCAACCATTTGCCGTTCTCTAAGGGTGATTAATGCCTTTTTTTTATTTAGGAATGTATTTATTTCATTCAAGCACAAAAAACGTTTCAACACCTTACCTTTGGAAAGCCATCACACTTTATTGTGAAAAAGGAGGTCGGAATACTGAGTCTCCATTTCGTTTAAGAATTCTTTAAACTGACGATGGTAGAGTGCTTTTGGCAAGCTGCTGTTAACAATCTTGATTACCAAATTCATGACCTCAACCATTTCGGCAGGAAATGTTTGGTCACAAAGCGCTTCTTGGTGTATTATGCAGTGAAACATAAGAATTTCGTGGTTTATTTTGCTCTGAAGAATCGTTGTTGCCCCTTTATTTTTCCTGTCATACTTCTGACTCATCAGTTGCTATTGAAACGATTTCATTTAAATCGATCTTATTGTCTTCAAGACATTTTTGCACGGCATTCGCTATATCTTCCCACCTAGTTTGTCCCGAGAGCGGTAGCAATCCTAGAAGTTCTTCTTTTGGACCTTGGGAAGACGGGCAACTTGTGTCGTGTCTTTTATGTCGCAAGACTCATCTATAGCAAGTGATAAGGCAGAAGAAAGTTGAATGTCTTCCACCTGCAAATATGTTACATTTGAAGATATTTTAGATATTCTATCTTGTACTGTTTTAGCGGATAGTGGCAAATCTTTGATTTTTTCAAGATTTCTGGTTTGTTTTTGAAATCACGAAACAGTTCTTCAGATTCCTCGTTAATCGATTCAGGACGATTTTAAAATGTGTTTTTTTTTTTTTTTTTTTTTTTTTTGATAAAATAAATAATATTTGCGTATGTAACTAAAGAGCCGCAGTTTCACATCCAAAGAGCCGCAGGTTGCCGACCCCTGGCCTAGACCTAATATGTAGATGGGGCATCACTTAGACGTATTATGTCGACGAGTTGTCATTTAGATGTTGTATCACCTAGACGTACTATGTAAATATAGTATCGCCTAGATGAACTATGTATTCGTAGTGTCTCTTAGGCATACTATTGCCTAGAGATATGCATATATCTAGCATCGCCTATACATACTCTGTAGATAGTGTCATTTAGATCTAGTATCGCCTAGATGTTCTATTTAAACGTAATATTACTTAGACGTAGTATCGCCTAGATGTACTATTTAAACGTAATATTACTTAGACGTAGTATCGCTTAGATGTACTATTTAAACGTAATATTACTTAGACGTAGTATCGCCTAGATGTACTATTTAAACGTAATATTACTTAGACGTAGTATCGCTTACATGTGCTATGCAGACGTAGTATCGCCTAAACGTACTTCTAGTAATGAAGGGATCTCATATTGCAATTTTTAAATTCTTGAAGGTTACATTGTAAGTTAATTTTATTTATTAGTCTTCGAATGTTTAATATTTCTAATGTATCCAAAAAATACCCCATTGGAAAAATCGCATTGGCATATCGTATGGGAGAGAACCCAGAAAACTGCCACAGGTAGATTGACTCGCACGCTGACAATGAGCAACGAGTCAGGTGAAATAATGTGAACTAACTTAATACAAAACCCTTATTATATTAAGTAATCAATGCGTGTCATTAACGTAAAAAGGAAAACTGTAAATTAAATAAACAAAGTAAACCCTTAAATTTATATATCATTTATTATAACATAATATAACATAATATATTTTTTCCATCCTTAAAAACTTTATGTAGAAAAAATATTTTCTTGGAAAACCTCTCGAATCAGAGTCCTTCCCAAAACAGCAAATTTCTTGGTAAAAGATAAACCACTTCACTGTACGTTATAACTGGAAACTCAATAAAATGGTGTTTCTGTCTTCTACAATTGCAATATCAACAGAAGATATTGCAATGCAAACTCTCTACAGGGCTCACAGAGAGCATTGTGCATGAGAACTGCCACAGCGAAAATCCAGAAGTCACGTTCTAGTGTACGTGCCCTATCAGCTGTCTATTATTCTTGATCGGAAACACGAAATGCCCTTTTCGACCTATTATTTAGCATAGCTGTTGCGCTCGGAATTGTAGATTTTCGACAGAAATGCTACATATCAGGTGAATAGAGATTGCAGGCAATATTTAGTGTAATACAGCATGCAATTTTCATGTAAACACTCCGTTATTTTTTTTTAACGGAAAAGTTAACATTTATCGTACCGAAATTTTAATTTTATTTAATTTATTGATTTTTATAAAAAAATTTTCTAGGCATTTTATCAATTTAGTAAGTTCTTTGCATTTTATAAAAATTATATTTATTATTTTGATTTTCCAAACTTAAAAAAAATTGAAGCATATAAAATGATTTTTTTTTTATCTTAATACTAAATTAATAATATATATGGGGTATTTAATATTATACTATTTCTTGTAATATAAATTGAATTAATTTTTAATTTATTACAATAATCATTATCGAAATTCTTACGAATAAATTAAAATTTTTTTATTTGGAACTTTTGAGTAATAATAACTACATGTTTTTTTACATTTTTAATATATTTTTTATGGGCTATATTAGCGACCCATTCGTAACTATATAACTTCTTCTTCATTGCAACAGCCCCATGGTGGGCCAACGCCTTCTGATTACTGGCAGATTTCCAGATATTAGATGCTCTTCTTTTTTTCGGAGGTAGGGTTGTCAGCCCTATGCCCAATGCTCTGCAGTCATATTAGACTGGGGCTTGAATGGCCGAGTGTCTAGAGCTCTGGCGGCCAGCGCCATAGGTTTCGTGTTCCAGTTCCGGCGGTGCCATGAATGTTTTGTAGTGGTTTGGAATCTACTTTAAACCATAGGACCCGCTCAAATATGACAGTAGAGCATTCGGCATAGTTCAGAGAACCCTATCTTGTAAAAGAAAAGCATCTACTGACTCGAAAACTGCCAGTAGGCAAACGGACTTGGCTCACCATGATGTTGTTGTGCCACTGATGATTATGAAAAATTTAACACGAAACCCTCACTATATTGAATAATCGATGCGCCTCAATATTGTAATTAAGAAAATAAGTAAGCTAAATAAACAAACTAGCCATTAAAATATTTCATTTGTTATAAAATAATAACGTTTCGAAAGGATCATTAAATAAATTACATTAAAATACAATTTTTTTCACCATCCTTAAAAACTTCATGTAGAAAAAATATTTTCTTGGAAAACCTCTCAAATCAGTGTCCTTCCCAAAAGAGCAAATTTCTTGGTAAAAGATAAACCACTTCACTCTTTAACTGGAAACTCAATAAAATGGCGTTTTTCTGTTTTCTACAATCCGCAATACCAACAGAGAAGATATTGCAACGGGTCAACGCAAACTCTCTATACGGCTCATAGAGAGCATTGCGCATGAGAACTGCCACAGTGAAAATCCAGTAGAAGTCACGTTCTGAGTGTACGTGCCCTATCAGCTGCTATTATTCTTGACGATGGGAACACGGAATGCCGTTTTCGACCTATTATTTAGCATAGTTGTTTCGTTCGAATTGTATGTTTCCGAATAGAAATGCTACAAATCAGTGAATAGATGCATGCAATTTTTAATGTAAGCACTCCGTTACCGTTATAAAGAAAAGTTAAAAAATTTGTATTTATTTATTTTTAGTGTAATCTTTTGTTAGGCATGTTTCCTTTAGGTATTTTTTTTTTTGCGTTTTATAAAACATTTAATTATTATTAGATATATATAATGTACAATAATAAATATATTTTATAAATATATTTTTTTTAAATATAATTATTTTAATTTTCCAAACTTAAAAAAAATTAAGCATTTTAAATTTAAAAAAATTTCATCATAATACTAAATTAATATTATATGAAGGGTATTCGAAATTATACTAATTCTTGTAATATAAACTAAATTTTTTAAAATTTGTTACAATAATCCTTATCGAAATTAGCATACAATAATACAATCATCATCATTATTCTTACGAATAAATGAACAATTTTTTATTTGGGAATTTTGAGTAAAATTAATTACATGTTTTTTTTACATTTTTAATATATTTAAAACTCTATTAATTACCCTCAAGCCTTTATTGCGTTAGTATCATCAAAATAATTATGAAATTAATATAAATATTACAATATATATAAAATTATAATTACAAATATAATGTAATTATATACAAATTACCCATAAAATTTAGAATTTATCGAAATAATAAAATGCATAACAGCCACCTCGGCTAAAAAATAAAAAATAAATTAAAACTATAGAATTCAAACGATTTTCTTTTCTTGAAAATTCTCATTTTAAAGTAAATAAAATTGTCGTTGCTTTCACCAGACGATCTTTTTGGACAATTTTACATTATTTATTTCATTTCATAATGATTTTAAATCGAAAGAAATTTAAATGAATAATATTTATAAAAAAGCTCAAAAAGAAAATTAAAAATTAATCAATAAGAATAATTTAAAGCAGTTAAGGAAACGCAAATTTCCACCCAGAAAAGTCATATATTTTATCAGTTAAAAAAAAACTGTTAGTAATCTGAATAAAAATTAAAAATTGTTATAGTTGCTTAAATACACAGAAATAAGAAATTTACTTCAAAAGATAATTTACCGCAAAAATAAATTTTTATTTCTGCATGAGAGAAAACAAAAAATTGATATAACGATTCTGTTTGAAAAAAATTAGATTCAATGCCTAAATTAATAGTGTATGAATAATAGTGTATGAATTAATAGTGTATAAATAATAGCGTATGAATTAATAGTGTATGAATTATTAATTTAGTATTATGATAAAAATATTTCATTTTAAATGCTTCATTTTTAATTTTGGAAAATCAAAATAATAAATATAAAAGATTCCATAATTTTTTTTGATAAGAATGCATTCACCGACACAGAATAATATAAAGTATTCTGTGTATTCTTCTTATGTATTCTTTGTATTCTATTATAATATAATGTGTTATTCTTATATAAAGTATTATTATATTATTATGTATTTGTATTATTCTGTATAGAATAATATAAATATTAAAAAAGCCTTTGAAATCATAAAAATTAAAGGCTTCAAATTATATGTTTATAATTTCAAAAATACAAAAATTTCGTAATACAAAATTTTAAATTAAATTAGTAAAAACCGTTTCGACAGAAAACTGTTAAATACTGTTACTCTTAAAAAACTGTTACTTTTAAATAACTGTTTTAACTGTTAAGAGACAGATAGCTGATAAGATATTTTTAAAAAAAACAATCTTTTAAGTATTTGTAATTTATTAAAATTTAAAAAGAATTATTTGAAAATTACACTAGTATTACTTTTTTAGAAATGGTAACATAAAAATAAAGTAAATCGAATACCATCCATAAAATAGTATGAATTTAAATCCTCCCCCAATTTGCTAAAAGGTTAATGGAATATATAAAAATGTATAAACATATTTATTAATATCAACAATATAATTTTTAAATATTCATCAATGCATAAGGAAAAGAAAATGAAAAGATAAATTTTTAGGATTAAATATACAAGAATAATTACACCTTTTAATATACACCTGTATAATTTACACCTGTTTAATGTGAATGACAGTAGAAATTTGAACCGAGAACCTTGCCAAATACTCACCTGTTGTCGAGCGGAATTCAATTTTATCTTTATCATCAAATAATTATTCCTTGAAATATGTTTGACTTCTTTTTTTTTATATTTTTGGCGGGATGTCTTAAATAAACCAGAAGTATCTTTTCCAGCGAAAATGGATACGATTTTGTAAACTTTTTCTCTTATTTGATCATTTTCCAAAAAAAAATTTCAATCTCAGTTAGGTGAGATATTTTTTTTTTAAAAGCCTAAGTTTACTTTTTGTGACAACTTTTTCTGTAAGGCGCTTTTAATTAGTAATTAATTTTTTAGTGCTGAGGAAAACTTCTATATATAATATTTGCTGTTTGAAAAATTCTAGATATTGCCTAATTGAATATTTTTATGTTATTTATGAATAAAGAATTTGAAACAAAGTTAAAAATAAATAGCCACTGGTTTTTTTTTTTTAAATAAGATAAAATTTCGTTATAAAATCTCCATGTGTATGAAATTAATCACGTATTTTGATAATTACATTACTTTATTAAATACTGTTCCACATTTAATATATTAATTACATTTCAATAAAAAAAGATTCGGCTGGGAAATATAGTTTATCCATAGACATTTAGACTTTAATGTATTCTGTGTAAAAGCCATAACAGTTATCTTAAACAAAGAAAAGAAAGAAAAAGTGTCAATAAATCATATACAAAAAATAAATTATGTTTATCAGTTATCAGATTAAAAAAAAAATATTAAATTCCAAAAAAGCCTTTTATAAAAAAAACACGGTAAAGAAATTTAAAAATAATAATAATAAATAAGAAACTAAAATTTAAAACGATTTTATAAAAAAACAAATGAAAGAAATTAAAAAATAAATAAGAAATAACAAACTAAAAAATTTAAAACGATTTTATAATAAACAAATGAAAGAAATTAAAAAGACAAATAATATATAAAAATTTTTTAAAAATTCCTTCTTTTTTTGTCACTTTATTGCAGAAAGTCCTTTATAAATAATTTTCTTTCATTTTTTAAATTTATCTGGCACCATCTATTGGTAAGAATATGCAACTTAAATCTAAAAAAAATTAAAATTAATGAATTAAATTTAATGAATGAATCAATATTGAAAAACTATATTAATTCAGTGTCATCCACTACAAGTTCAAAACAAATTTTTATAACTTGAGTGGATGAATAAGAAGTATGTTATGAACGATTGAAAATTTGAACAAGATATATATAGGGAATAATAGAAGGAATAAAGATGTCCAATTGATTGGACGTTTAATTTCAAGTTAAGGAAAAACATTCTGAAATATCCAAATTTTGTGTTAATTTCTGATGTTTTGTGAAGCCTGTTTGAAGCCTTTGAATTGAAACTTCTTCTGGCACAAAAACCTATTCCACCTTTGTCGAGCCCTCCAAGTCCGGCATCTACAAAATCATCAAATTATCCTATTCTGTCTTGCATAATAAAGATGTTTTGGGCATGGATTACTTTTGGCGGATAAATGAAATAAACCAAAATCGTTGCTCTTTACTTCAAGTTTTTTATATTTAATAACTTTTATGAGTATTTGTGAAAGTGATTGATTCTTCATCAAAATGACAGTGATATATATAGGGAGTTAGTGTGACCAAATAGAAGGAATTGAAAAAAGAATAGCAATCTCGAATTACGGCAAAATAATAAAAGCAAAAAAATAAAAGGAAATATAATAAAAAAAATACATACGATAAAAATAATAAAAAGCAAATATATTAGACTATATTTCAAATTTAATTAAAAACTTTTTGATCATTTAAAATTAAAAAATATAGAATACATTAACAAGAATACTCAAACACGATCGTTTCAAATTTCAAACGTAAAAAATTAAGAATAATAATATCCAGAAAAATTATCTAAACTAAAATCAGACGATTTTTTATATTATTGCAATTTGTAGTTACATTATTTTAAAAATTGAACAATATATATTAAATGAATAATAAAAATATTTGATAATAAAATAATAATTAATAATTAAATGAATAAAAATAATTAATAATTGAATGGATAAAATAATTAATGATGAGCAAATGAGAAGAAAGAGCAGCGTGAATATATGAATATTTCTCCCATAAAAAAACTAAAATTAATTAATTTAATTTAATTAATGAATTAGTATTTGAAAAACTGTATTAACATTCAGTGTCATCCACTGCAGTTTCAAAAAAATTTATTTGAACGTGAGTGGATGAAAGAAAAATATTTTATGAACGATTGAAAATTTGAACAAGATATATATAGGGAGAGTGTGAGCTAATAGAAGGAATTTAATAAATAAGAAATAAGAAACTAAAACATTCCAAACGATTTTATTAAAAAAAAAGCACTTGACAAAAATAAGAAACCAATAACAAATGCTGAAAAATTTCAAGGAAACGAAATACTGATCAAAGACACAAAAATCCCGCTAACCAAAACAATACCTATAATTTAATGGGTAATAACTTTAAGAAACAATCCAAATTTTATTTTTTGTGATTTCTATGATAAATTTAAATGTTTTTCTTTTTATATAGATGTTTCATCTTCCATGTATTATACTATGCCCAATCGTAATTTAGTAGAGGGAGAAATGTATTGGTGGTCAGGAATTTTGAAGGATAAATAATCCGTATTTGCCTTGAGGGAAACTATGAAACTCGAAAAATAATCCAGCTGTCATATTCCGTTTACATATTGTATTTTGTATTGAATCTCTTCGATTTTTGAAAATAGGGGCTGAAACGTACACATTCAATGATAATCGAACTTTCCTTATTTGTATGCCAGCTATGTGTTGTCAGTATACCATGAATCAGGTGAAAAGTTTATTAAAAAAAATTTATAGTTAGAATAATAAAAAAATCTGATTTCTTAAAATTTAATTGTTAAAATTTCTATATAAATAACGAAACTGGCATTGCAAAAATGCCACAATCAAGTTTGGAATTTTAATTAATGAAACGTACAAAATAATGAAGTTCAATGAAGAAGATAATGAATTCAGTTCTTTATTTCAAATCACCTGACTTTATTTGATATTTCAGATCACCTCATTTGAAAATTCTCGAATTTTAGAAAAAACAAGCA
This sequence comes from Caerostris extrusa, assembly GCA_021605095.1. Taxonomy (NCBI): domain Eukaryota; kingdom Metazoa; phylum Arthropoda; class Arachnida; order Araneae; family Araneidae; genus Caerostris; species Caerostris extrusa. Next base: position 35,783 of record BPLR01010538.1, on the reverse strand, counting down.
ATTTTGAAACATGCCACCTTTGATTTCAATCTTCATTTTAAATCACCTTTGAAAATTCTCGAAATTTAGAAAGAAATTTTGAAACCTGCCACTTTTGATTTCTGTCTTTATTTCAAATCACTTTTCAAAATCCTCGAACTTTGAAAAAAATAATTTTGAAACATGCTACCTTTGATTTCCATCTTTATTTCAAATCACCTAGTTTGATTTGATTTTTAATAGCACCTCATTTGAAAATTCTCGAACTTTAGAAAAAAACAAACAATTTTGAAACATGCCACGTTTGATTTCCATCTTTATTTCAAATCACTTTTGAAAATTCTCGAACTTTAGAAAGAAATAATATTGAAACGTGCCATATTTAATTTCTATCTTAATTTCAAACCACTCTTTAAAATTCTCGCATTTTAGAAAAAAAAAAACAATTTTGAAACAAATTTTCTAAAAAAAACAATTTTCTAAAAAGCAAACAATTTTGAAACATACCATCTTTGATTTCCGTCTTTATTTCAAATCGCTTTAGACAATTCTCGAACTTAATTTTTAACATAATAATTTTTTCAAAATTCAAAAGAAATCGAGTTATTTTAACTTTTACAATAACACACAATAGTTATAAAAGAACAATTCTTCAAAATAAAAAAAAACACGAAATACCTTTTTTAAAACTTTAAATTTCTTTTTTAACTCAGCCATTATAACTTTTGTGATACAATTTGCTTTTGGATACACAAAGTGTTTACCATCTCCTGCGCCGAGTGAAAAAGAATAATGAAAAGCGAACAAGAGAGAACTTGACATCTCCTCTTGTTCTAATTTTAGAGAAAGTGCTCTTTGGAACTTCTGTGAGTCACTTTTCTCATGGAAAAAGAAAAAAAAAAAGACCTTACAGAGATTCACCTCCACAAATATGCCTGCACTCTGATCCTAAAGTAATTACTTCTCATACATTTCAGTTTATCCACGCTTGTTTCTTTTTTTTTTTTTTTAAGAAAAAAAGCTCGAAATAAATATTATCGGTTGCTCGCGCCTTGAAATAAGTCGGTTGCTCAGAACTGAACATTTACAGAATTCTGTGGTGGACAGATCAATTATTGTTAAAAGCAAAGCCACATTTATTTCTGAAATGGTTACAGTGAAGGTTTTGTTGTATAGAAAATTAAAGTTGTTTTTATAAATCTATGAAATTTTTATTTCTAGTTAAATTGGAATTATACAACAATCAAATGTGACCTAAAAACATAGCATATGGTACTTACTGGGAGCACGTCCAATTAAATTATTAAAGCCATATGTTCTTCAATTTAGGAAAATAGGGACTGCTACAATGTTGAAAGGGAGAATGTTATATGACGCGCCTTTAAATAATTTTCAGTGAAAAAATAAGATAAAAATATTTAACCTTACAGCTGTTTCAGTTAAGAATTTATTAAATAAAAAAATGTTTTTAAATATTTTTTATTACGTTTATTTATTCAATATTATCATCAATGCTGATTTATCCAGGAAATAAGGCTTAATATACAATAAAAATGTCCCAATAGTGACTAATATGACTGTTACAATATTGAAAGTATTGCGACTATACGACGACATACGGATATTAATATTATTAAAATAAAATTACTTCTTCTTTTCATTGGCAAAAGTTCCGAAAGGAATTTATTAAAAAAAAAGTCATGTTTTCATATTTTTTATTTCAGCCCTATTCATTCAGTACTATCAACAAAGTAGTGGTTATCCAGGAAACAAGATATTAATATAAATTTAAAAATGCCTCCATTTAGTCTTCCAATTGACAGGAAAACCTGTGACAGCTATAATATTGAAGGCGTGAATATTATATGCCGACATACAGACATTATTCTTCTTCATTGGCGACCGACTTGGTGGGTCAAGGCCGTCTGCCTACTGGCAGATTTCTAGACAGGAGATGTTTCCATTTTACGGGGTAGGGTTGTTATGCCCTGCAGTCATATTAGACCGGCGTCTGAATGGCCGAGTTCTACAATCTGGCGCTCGGTGTCACAGTCGTTTTGGGTTCGAGTCTCGGCAATGCCATGGGTATTTGTGACCTAAAATGGATTCCGAAGCACTGCAAACATCCATGACACCGTCGGGTTGAACACGAAACCTGTGGAATCCTGCACCAGAGCGCTTCACTCGGCCATCAGGACTCAGATATTAGCATTATTAAAATAAAATTGCCCGACTCGTGGCTCAGTAGCAACATGCGCCGCTAGTGAGCATTAGAGCTGAGGGTCAATCTGCTGGCGGCCTTGTTGTAGACACTGTTTCAAAAAACGAGGAGGCTCGATGGCGTTTGGGGTGTTAAATCTTGCTTCGTTAGTCGGAATTTATGGGAGGTTTGTGTGATGTCTCCCTTATGATATGCAAATACGTGGAAATTTCCCCAAATTGCAAAAGTCCTCCCGAAACGTAATTTTCATTCATTCTTTAGCGCTCCGTCACAACAGATCTTGGTCCCCCTATTGCCTTCCTTCCATGAGACCAGACGGGTTTTTGGACTTGTTCTATAGATGTTAATATTTGAAAAAACTGCTGTCTGCCAAGTGGGGATAAGAAACAAACAAAAAATAAAATTACTTAATTTAATTCCGAAAGGAATTTATTCAAGACGAAAAAAATCTTTTAAATATGTTTTTATTACAGGGAGATTCATTCACTATTATCAACAATGAATGATTCAGAAAAATCAAGTTTGAATATATTTTATATATATATATATATATATATATTATTAACAATGTTTTCTGAATACATATATATATAAATATATATATATATAAATTAATCAAAATTAATCAATCGTTAAAATTAATCAAAATTTACGAATACAGAGATTTCATACATTCAGGACATATTTTTCAAAATATAGTTTAAAACTTTAGTACGTAAACACAGCTCACTATGTTCAAGAATGTAGTAAATGTAAAAAGTCTGACATTGACGTATTTTTTAAGAATTGAGCTTCATTGTTTGGGATATTGATATATGCATATCATACTTAAAAGCCAATAATAAAATATTAGTATTGACATTTGACGAGCTTTTGTTATTGTTGATGGATTTATATTCATCTATTCCTCAATAAATTTATATATATTTTTTATTTAGAATACTTTTAAATAAAAACATAGATACAGATATAAAGGTTAAAGTTGTTTTAAATGATATTCGATATTAATGATATTTTGGAAAACCCTGTTTGACTTGCTAATCTAATAATGATGGTGGTTAATCAAGGTTAGTTTTTATTGTTAGCATCACAGCGCATTGTTTGCTTTAGTTTTTGGACCAGAAAACTGTGTAAAAACGTTTGCTTAAGTTGTATTGTTGGTTTCCAACGTTGAACGTTTTTATCTGGAGTTTTCTTCAATAACAATGGCGGTGGATTCGTTTTTACCAAGGGTGCACCATGGAGAAACTACTAACTAACTCCTGGTGCAACAGCCCCATGTTGAACTATGGTCGTCTGTTTACTGGCAGATTCCAAAACAGGAGATGTCTTCTTTTGCTTGGCAGGGTTATCAGTCCTAACACCCAAAGCTCTACAGTCATATTAGACCAGGGCATGAAAGGGCAAATGTCTAGTTTTCTGATGCCTTAGGTTTTGGATTCGAGTCCACTTTAAGCTGTAGGTGCCTGTCTCATATGACTGTAAGAGTGTCACAGACGCCGATCAGGCTTCTCACCCCATAATTCCCAAACTGTATATCTCAGTTTTAGGCAATGCGATGTAGTGTAGTAGTAGTAATCATATTAGACCTGTACCTATGGTTTAAAGTAGATTACGAACCACTACAAATATCCGTGGCCCCTCCGGGACTCAAATCCGAAGCTCACTCGGCCATCAGACCCCCGGAGGAACTACTGTATTCATATTTTTACCTCCACAAAAATGCAAATATGATGCAAATATTGCCTTAAGAGTTCTCTCGCGCGTCAGTAAAGCGCTGTCTCCGAGTCGCCGTCAAAGTACCGCACATCGTTAGAGGGTGTCTCTGTTCATTGGGTCCGTTGAACCACATAGGGGGCAGCCAGAGTTTGAAAAGATTTTAATGCGATGGAGATGTTCTGCTAGACAGTCATGGTCAGTCGGAACTGGGTGACAGCATGCCGTCGCGGATTGCTGGGTATTGCCAAGAGATCTTCAGCTCCATCCAATGCTTTGACTTAAATCCCATCTTGAATTTGAAACTTCCCTTTTTTAGTCTGCCAGAAGCTGCAGACCACTATTTTTGTTATAAGAACGTAGCTCAGTGTGCACCAACTAGGAGGTGGATCTACATTCTACTTGTACTTGCCTTGCCATTGGAAATAAAAATCAATATTTTACCTCCAATATGGAATAATCCCAGTTGCGACATTTTGGAAATTCTCACCTTCCCTTCCCCAACCCAACGGATAAACTTTGTAGTCTGCAGATGGATCTTGCTCATGCCAGATATAGAGACAGGATCTTTCTGTTCGGCATTAAAAGTCTGATTTCGAAACTTTAAGTTTGGAAATCAAAGTGCTCTCCTCCTATCCGGTTTGGTTTGGTTTGTCACTCCACGGTCATTTTTTTTGCAGACTTTAGATCAATTAGACCGAGACTTACAATTTAATGTGGCAAAAACAAACATCCAGTTTTCAAAACTTGAAGTTCGCGTTACCAAACACCAGGACACTAGCCAATTGTCATCAGGTTGCTCCTAGCCTTCCTGGTTAGTTGACTTCTTAAATTTTTACGTTAAGTTAGAAGAATGGAATTTGCCCAAAAGAATTAATCACAAATAGCATTTATCTTAATTGACAAATAATAATTTTATTTGTCAATTAATTTTAAAAAAAAGTTATTATTTGTAACTTTTTCAATTCCTTCTATTAGCTGACATTCTCCCATAAATATCTTGTTCAAATTTTCAATCGTTCATAAAATACTTTTTCATTCATCCACTCAAGTTCAAATACAGTTTTTGAGCTTGTAGTGGAGGACAGTGGATGTTAATACAGTTTTTTCAAATATTAATTCAGTATTTAAATTTAATTAGTTAATTTTAGTTTTTTTTTTAGATTTAAGTTCGATTAATAGTTAATTTTAAGTTTCCAATAGATTACGCCAGGTAAACTTAAAAATGAATGAAAATTATTTATAAAGAACTTTCTGCAAGTTCGAGTGAAAAAAAATTTGACTTAAAAATTAAGTCAATTTCTATTTTTTAAATAAGTCAATTAAATCAGTAAAACAAGTAATATAAAAATTGTTTTACTGATTTAATTGACTGCTAAGTGCCGAGTAAACTCCTTAAAATAGGAATATAGATTAAAAATAATGCATAATTCAAAATCCAATTTATTTATTTTAAAATTATAAAAAAATATTATATTGGGGAGCGACCCAGTGAATAGTATGCTGGGTCTCAGAACTGGGAGAACTGTTTTGAAACCAGATCAGAGAAATCAAACTGAAACATGTGTTGTTCTGACTAATCCTCAGTGTCCTGCAGCGCAGTACAGACATTCCATGCGTAATAGACTCATGGATGGCGGAAAGGACAGCTTCTGTTGTGATGGAGCACCCGTAAGTAGAAGTCTGACATGACTCTGAGTCGCTGAAGGGCAGTGCCTTCCTGGCAGGACTTTTAGTTGGAACTACCCTGCATTCGCGTATTGTATGGGAGAAAACCGGGAAAATTCCACCAGAAGTCCGACTCAAGAGGCAAGATGAAGAACATCACAAACGCCATCGACACTCTTCATCTTTTTTGAAACAGTGTCTACAACAATGCCGCCAGCTGATTGAATGTCAGCCCTGATGCTCACCAGCGGCACACGTTGCTACTGAGCCGCCACGAGTCGGGGCATGAAAAAGCCTTGCAGCTGAGAAATATTATAAATCCTAAAACTAAATTCTTATCAGCATATGTGATAGCGGAGAAGTATTCTAACCTAAATGTTCTAGAATAAAATGAAAACCCCCTTATTTTTATACTCTTACCGGAATAAGCAAAAGATATAAAATACGAAATCAGTAAGTTTTAGAATTTGCAACAAAAAAAAAAAAAAAAAATTTTACTAAATGCATTATTCACATGCTTACGATTTAAATTAATTAATAAAATAAGAAATTAATTTTATAATTAATTATGTTTTAATTAAAAAATTAAGTAATTACAAAAATTAAGTAATTAAAAATTAAGTAATTACAAAATTATTAAGTAATTACAAAATTAAGTAATTACAAAATTAATTTAATTAACGTTAATTAAAAAAATTATTTTTTAATTAACGTAACTATAAAATTAATTAAAAAATTTAATTAAAAGTTACTTTCTAATTAACTTTCAATTAATGTTTATTAAAAATAAATTTTTAATTAACTATCTATTTTTGTTAATAAATAAAAAGTTAATTTTCATTTAGATATCACCCTTACATAATAGTACAATTAAATTTTTTAATGCCTTTAATTGTTTATAGATTATATTGCAATGTAACATTACAATCCATTATAAATAACTCAGATTCATTAATTTAATTATCATTATTATCATTAATCTAAAAAAATTAATTCATTGATGAAATTAAGCGTTTTTTCTAATACATGCCTTATAAATTAAACATAAATAATACAACTTTGCGTAATTTTTTTTTTTTCCTTAGATGTCCTAACCCACAAATATCTCTCTGTTTATTAAACGGAAATATGAATAATAAATTATACAAACACGCATACGGATATATATTATGTATGCGCGTAACAAATCATATTATGTTTACTAAAAACAGCGCTTCAAATAAATGCATCTTCGCATGTGATCAGCCACAGTAGCTGTATTACACAACTACGGTCCCGTAACTCACATATGTACGTCATTAGATGAATTTTTCCGGGTTGTTTGTCAGATATCCAAATTGTTTGACATCTCTATTTTTTCAATGTCATTTAATATACATTATTGTTAGGAAAAAAATCATCCCTACAATTGAAATTATTCTGTTTTGTACTTACTTCTGTTCTGTATTTTCTGTTTTTTACTTACAATACTATGACGCTTAATATACGATGGAGGTAAAAAAAAAAAAAAAAAGAAATGTCCTTTTCATATTATCTTAATTACAGTTACTTAATAGTCTAGAAAAAAAAATGAGATCCAAAACTCTATAAAAGAGCGACTTTCAATATTTGTCTTAACAAATATCTTTGATATCCACATTAAAACTAGAATGATGCTCAATGTATGTACAAAAGCGTTTATCCAGGACGGCCTTGATTCCAAACGTTTGGATTAAAGAAAGGTTCTTCTTCATTGGCGCAACAGCCTCTTGGTGCCAATGTCGTCCGCCTACTGGCAGGTGTCGAGACAGGAGATGTTTTCTTTTTACAGAGAAGGGTTGTCAGCCTTACGCCTAACGCTTTACAGTCATAATAGACCGGGACGTACGGTTGAAGTGGGTTCCGAACCACTGACAAACATCCATGGCACCACCAGGACTCGAATTCAAAACCAGTGGCATCGAGGGCCCAAAGAACGGTTATTACGTCTTTTTTTTTTTGTATGCAACAATTATTTATGAAACTCCCTAAAGTTCAGTATATACACGAATTTAGTTTTCATATTGAATATCGAACGGCTTAAAGTGAGCCAATATATTTCATTTAGTAGCATATATTTATATTCAAACTTGTGAAATCATTTTGAAAATTTTTATATACTGCTTTTTAAAAAAAATTCTGGTTACTGATGCTATTATATTGTAGTTGTAATAGTATATTTATGATCAAGATTGTACATGACTTAAATTGGATAAATGAAATTTACCCTAAAACAAAATATGATTATTGCCGCCAAACTCCCATAACCTCTTTTTTTATGAATCATCCTCAGTGTATTGCAGTGCAGAACAAACATCTCATGAGTAATCTACTCATGGATGGATATAAAGGGTTGTTTGTTGTAATGGAGCACCCTTAGGTAGAAATCTGAATTGACTCCGAGTCGCTGAAGGAAGACTTGGGCAGTACCCTCAGTTGAAATTTCCAGGTGGAAAACCCAGAAAACTTCCTAACAGGTAGTCTGACTCACGAGACAAGGAAAATCCCAAAACGCCAATCCGACTCACTTGTTTTTGAAAAGATGCTGAAGAACAACCAGAGGAAACGCCATCGTGTCTCCTCATTTTTAAACAATGTCTGCAAGTCAAACCTTTTTACCGGGGAATCTTAACCTGCCCAACAATGCCATCGGATGCACTGTTTCAAATGCTTGCCAACGGCGCAGTCACTAGACACGAGGCGGGCTTTTTTTTGGGAATCTTAAATAAATGAATTATGCGATCTGGTTTACTGTGTATCCTCAAAAGAAAAATCCAAAAGGAAAAAAAAAAATACTAAATTTAAAGCTATGAAAATTCAGAATATTGCTTTAAATAGATTAAATATAGTATCCATGTAATCGTGAAAAATTTCAATATTATGATCTTATTTACTGAATCACCAGCCACTAAAACAGTCACCCGCAAAAAAGCATAATTCCCCGGTCAAAACAGATGATCAAATAAAAACAGTGCCTTCAAATAGAAGGATCAGCGATATTGAAGATAGTGAAACTATAGACAAATATCGTGAAATCTCTTAAGATTATGGTCAATTGATTCAGTAACCTAAACTTTATATTTTTGGAATAGTAGCATATCATGCACATAATCTGTGCTTTTCTTTTTGAATGTTCTTTTTTTAATATACGAATTTGAATGCTAAAATATGCTGCTGAATTTATTTGCGCCCTATGGAAATATTCCATATATAGTTTTGTAATCTGCATCAAACTGATTTTTTAGTTTAGTTTTTAAAAGTTCATAATATATTATTTTATTTTTTTAAGTATTATGTTTTTGACCGAGTACCACAGGTTTCGAGTTCGAGTCCCGGCGGTGCCATGGTTGAATGTAGAGGTTCGGAAAATTGAAAAAAAAAAATAACTGTCATGAAAGTTTGAGCTATAACTGAGGTTTGACCATGAAAATTGATAAGTTATGACCTAAGTTATTACTAATGACCATGACCTACGGTTTAAAGTTCCCTTTAAATCGTAGGTCATTTCGAATATGCCTGCAGAGCGTTGGGACGTAGGGCTGGCAATCCTATTCCGTAAAAAGGAAAACATCTCATGTCTTGAAATCTGCCAGTAGGCAGACGGCCGTGGCCCACCATGGGGCTGTTGTGCCAATGATGATGGTGAATTAATGCTCTAACAGAATTCAGGGCGCATTATAATATATCATTATAATTTCATAACTTATTTCTGTGATTGTTCATAACTTATTTTTATCTGGTTTTCTCATTTTCTTTTCTCAGATTTCGATTTTCCTTTTGATTTTATGTGCTTAATAATTGCTAATCATTTGGAAAGCTGCGGACTTTGTCTATGGGATTCCGTCTCCGTTGTTCCTAATGGTTGCTAATCATTTCTTCCATGTAAAAATAACCAATTCTGTTTTAGAATCAATTTTATTTGAGCAAATTTTTTTTTAAATTTCTATTAATCTCAAACTTTGCTTAAAATAAACATGTTCATTTCAATTTAGCCATTTCAAAACTTAATCAAGAGAAATTCCTGTGCTATTTATGCTTTAAAATGCTTTTTATAAGCAAAATTTCTACAGGTAAACCAGTTAGCCTTGCTATCAATGGGAGATTCTTTACACTTTCCATTGTCATTTCGTTTCTGAAAATAGTGTCTACAATGGAAGTCGTCTGAATGTTTGGTTTGTTTCAATAAGGTCATTTTTTGCACACCATTAATATAATTAGACCAGGGAGCTACAGTTTAACGGGATTCTGAATCCTAACAAGCATCCATGCCACCGCCCGAGTCGAACCTGAAGCTTGTGGTACGAAAGGCCAGAGCGCTAATCAATTGGCCACCAGGCCGCGCCTGAATGTGCTTTTTAACGCACTAGTTGTGCACTTTACCTATAGCAAGGAGCTGGTACGTTTAGCCTTCGTTACAACCTTACTATCGATCGGTGACACTTGACACTATCCATTGTCACTCCTTTTTTAATACGCTTTTATTAGCTTCACCTGTATGTTTGTATGTATGGTTTGTAGTATGTAACTGACTTTTCCCCCTGGAGATCTGTTTCTCCTCATGTACACTACTTAAGCGGCAAAGAAACATTTACAGGCATCTTTCCGAAAAAGAAAACAGTTGATTCTTTTATGCACGCTTTTATTAGCTTCACCTGTATGTTTGTATGTTTATATGTAACTGACTCTTTGGGCTCGATTTTGCCCTACTTTAAGCGATCAGATTTAATTTAAATGGTGACTTATCAAGCACCGACGACACTAAAATATTTTAATAAGTTTATTATCTCAGCAGGATTAGGATCGCCAGGATTAGAGATTTTATTTTAACTTATGAAGATCAATTTAATCCATGTAGAATGAAAGTATTCAGTAAAAGACATTCAAACCTACGTGGGACAGTGGCACAACGGACTATTCGCATTTAGCCTTTGTTTTACTCACAATTACATTATTGTAAGAACTATAGTTCCACTTCTCCGTATCGGGACCTCATTTAAATATTATAGTTTAAAAACACTAAAAAACATGCTTTTAGAGTTAAACAAACTAAAAAGTAAAAAATAAATGAACAGTTTAAAAACTAAAAAACACGCTTTTAGAGTTAGTCAAACTAAAATAAAAATAATTGTTAACATAAGAAGAAAATGAATGCCACTATTCTAAAAGCGTGGGGTGCTGTATGACATTTTAAAACTAACTCTGCATTTCTGAATGAAACTAGTGAAAAATTATAACGATTCATATCGAGCACCCCACGCTTTTAGAACAATGACATTCATTTTCTTCTTATGTTAACAATTATTTTTTACTTTTTAGTTTGATTAACTCTAAAAGCGTGTTTTTTAGTTTTTTTAAACCATTTATTGAAAGTAGTGGCTGCAACGGGAAGCCGAATGAATGTTTGGGTTCGTTTGTCGCTCTAAGGATATTTTTGCACACTTTGAACTAATTAGACCGGGTTTCAACCACTGACCTATAGTTTAATATGCATTTCAAATCACTGACAAACATCCAGGCCATAGCCAGGATTCGAACCTGAAGCCTGTGGTACCAAAATGCCAGAGCGCTAGCCAATTGGCCATTAGGCGACGAGTGAATGTTCTTCCACACTTTTTGCGCATGCTATTTATGTCAAGGAACTGGAACATTCTATTTACTAATTTAATTATTATTATTATTATTATTGTAATGCAGCTGGCAATATAGATACAATTAGTCTTTTATGCCATAAGCAAGGGCTGCATCGCTCATTTAGCACCACCGAGGAAACACGTGTAACTTGAAGACATACTACGGACGCGAATAACACTACCCCTGCAACGCTCTACGATCCTATTAGACCGGGAACTACTTTTTAAAATGGATTCCGAACCACTACAAATATCCATGGCACCGCCGGGAATCTCACGCAAACCTATGGTACCGACCGCTAGAGCGCTAGCCACTAGGCCAACAGGCCTGTAGTTTGGATTTATGAAAAGTTATTTACGAACCATTATTATTATTATTATTATCATGTGTGAATATGATGTTGTCCTGGATATCCTGGACGTTATCCGAAAATGAGAGCCAAGCAAATAAAACTCCATTACAAATTTTGGCGGAAAATGGTACTTTGCTCCTTTAACTCCTGAAATGATTCACGGATAACGTTAATCTTAAGGAATTTTCTGGAGAATTTCGCTTTTGATTGAAGTGTTTTGTAGTATGGTTTTGAATCACTTTTCATGTTCTGGGTTGGGATTTTAAACATTTGTATTGCCAATGGCTATAAGCACTCGTAGTGCGTTGATCAATTTCTTCTTTTGAAGTTTCACATTTATCACTTTTGGCATTTTCCTATGCCTATCGAGCTGTATAGTTCTAATTGCATTTGGAATACTCCATTCTTCATTTATGCCTAGAATTTTCAAACATTGATATATTCTATTGGCTATTGAATGTGACAACGTTTCTTGTAGAATTGGGAATACTTCTTCCTTCATTTACGACTACATTTATCTTACTTTTGAATATTCATTTAGAGATAAAAGAGATGATATTCATGATGAATATTCATTTAGAGATAAAGAGATGATATTCATGATGAATATTCATTTAGAGATAAAGAGATGATATTCATGATGAATATTCATTTAGAGACATCATTTCTTGATCTATTCAACATTGCTATATTCATGTGGATATTGAATTTGGTGATTATTTTAATATGCCAATCAATTGCTTCATATATCTCTAGCATTATTAAACGTTGGCATATTTCTGAGTTTATTCATCCGTTCTCGAATGTTTACACATGATAAGTAGAAATTTGCCGAGCAGATTTCAGCATTTTATTTATTATAATTATCATTTTGGATTTCATTATGAAAGGTTATTTAAGAAACGATTACATTTAAATTGTTGACACGACTTGAAAAATAAATGCCTCGTTCCAAAAAAAGACTCTTATAAACATTTGTAAAAACAATCCCAATACACTTTTCTATCTGAAATTTCGAAATTACCAGACCAGTTTGTCTTACTTTTTAATTTTTACGTTTACAGACCATGGGAATCATAAGTACAGTAGATCAAAAGCCAAACAAAAAAAAACCTTAAAAAATTGCATCGACACAGAAATAGCCATTTGGGCTGTCAAGGGGAGGTCTATCGAAGAATTGACGTGGCTCAGACGGCGCATATCAAACCGAATGTCCTCTCTCCAAGAGCGTCTCGCTCTCAGCTTCCTGCGGACATCCGCGCTCTTAAAAAAGGCACCTCTGTCTCTGGCTGATAACTGTCAACCTTCAGAAATAGGACTCTCTACAGCAGCGAAGAAAGCCCCAGAGTCAGATTGTCAATATTAGAACGCCGTATCGCATCTGGTTTGGGCTTTCTCGGAAAGGTTCATGAACTCCAAATTTCATTTTGAAAGATGGAATTGGATATTCATCTGCCAAAGTTTTATTAATCATTTTTTAATTTTAATTCGTTGGAATTAAATGAACTCATTTTTGTAGTGAGTTTAGAATTACGCAGTTATAATTTGAAAAATAATGTATTGTTTTGTAAATTTGAGACGAATTTCAATATGTTGAAAAGAAAAAAAACACCACATTCTTATTACTTGAGAACTTTAATTTTGTTTAATTTTTAAAAATAAATCTAAAATAAACTAGTTAAAATTTATAAATTAGTTAAAATTAAATTTTTAAAAGAGTATAGAGTGTCCGAGTTTTACTTTACACTCTATTTACTACACCCTATTTGCACGATACGAACACAAAATGTTGCTGAATAATCAGATGTCCTCTTACTTGGGCTATTCATGGCATACCATGATTTACGAAGTCCACCGATGTTCAACAGCAGCAACAACAAACACATTGTTTCACACACACACACACACACACACACATATATAAATATAAAAATATATATACTATGTCCTGATTAATGTGACAGCTTGTTTTTCGGCGTCAACGTGAAATAACCAATCACAAAAGGCTGGTGGCAGCACATTGCAGTGTATATAAAGAATTCCACTTAATACCATTTAAATACCACTTAATACCACATTCCACACTCAATAAAGCCAGAATATACAAGAGTGTATATTCTGGTTTTGAGGTCACATTAATGTGACTGAACTTTATATATATATATATATATAATTCAAATAAATACAATTTTTTATACTTAATTGATTTCCTTCTTAAAAAGTAAATGAGCTTGTAAAGTGAGTATTTTAAAAAATTCTAAGCTGATGGGGTGATATACAAGTTACCCATAAAATGTAGAATTTAATGTAAGAACCAAACGCACATCACAGCAATCTTAAAAAAAAAAAAAACTAGAATTCCAAACGATTTTCTTTTCCTGAAAGTTTTCACTTTGAAATAAAATTATCTTTGCTTTCAACAAACGATGTTTTAAAAAAAAAATTTTACATTATTTAGTTGCATAATTATTAGTTCGTTAAAATTTTTAAAATAAATATCATGTTTAAAAAAGCTGGTAAAAAATTTAATATATTATGTTGAAAAAAAATCATAAAGGAAAGTTAAATAAACAAACAAGAATAGCTCTTGAAAGAAATTAAATAAAAATAAACCAATAAGAAGCTTTGAAAGGGTTTCAAGGAAACGAAAAACTGATCAAGGCACGAAAATTTCATGAAGGAAACGGAAAAATCAAGGAGGAAAAGTGAAACGAAAAACTAATCAAAGAGAAAAAAAATTGACAGTGATGAAGAAAACAAAAACTGATCAAGGTAACGAATAACTGATCAAGGAAACGAAAAACTGACACAAGTCACAAAAAATGACGAAGAAACGAAAAAGTTACCAAGAAACGAAAAGGTGATCCAGGACATGAAAAAAGTGATCAAGCACACGAAAAGATTGTCAAAAACGAAACATTGATCGAGTACACGAGAAATGCGATCAAGGAAACGAAAACCCCCGCTCAACAGTACAATATCCATGATTTTATGGATGATAAATTAAACGAATCATCTGGAAAGGAAAGTTGTCCTGTTTTTAACCTTTTTACAAAATAAGAATATTATTTTATTAAACATAATTTAACATTTTTAATTTATTTGAAATTTAAAATAATTAAACAAATTAAGTATCATGTAACAAAAAATAAATATTAAACATTTTTTTTTTCTTTTTTTCTTTTTGACATGTTAGAAGTCGGGCACTGAATCATGGTATAGTGTTCCTTAAGAATATCCAAAATTTATTTTATGTACTTTTTTAAAAAACTATAAAAATCTATGAATTAATAATTAATTAATGAATATTCAATAAGAAATTGTTTTAAATAGAAAAAAAGTTTTAACTGTGAACCCAATTGCTTCCGTAAACCTCAATGATGAAAAACTAAAATAACGTCAAGTCAAGGTCATTCAAACAAGTACATTAAATGACATAATAAAATACTTCTGAAGAACAGGAAGGTTATGAGATCCTTATGTAAATAATTGCAAACATTGAGTTACGCGCGGAAGTCAAATTTCGCAAACTAAGGAAACGGAGCTGATTAATTTCATACGCAGAAGAAAATCACAAAATATATTTCTTGGATATTTAAGGTCGGTTTATTTAAGCAGGAAAATACTTAACTTTGTTCTACTTTTCTCAAATCGATTTTTTTTTTTTTTTTTTTTTGAAATGGTAGTTGTAAAAAAAAAAAAAAGCCTGCTGTGCTTACGGAAATGCAATTCCTTTTAGAAATGAGAAAAAAATATTTATAGTTTATTTATTTATTTTTTTGTTGTTAAAACCACTGAATTTCCTTGGTCAATGCATAAATATAAAATGGCATTTATTGAGGCTATTTTAGTTTGTTATCTAATAAATAAAACGTGAAAGCTTTTTACTGGTGTACAAACAAAGTGTGTTTTATTATTTTTATATCTAATATGTTCGTGAGGTCAAAATTTTAATAACTAATATGTGAATTAAACATAATTTATTTATTAGAAAACATAATTTATTTATTAGATAGCAATCTAATAAATAAATTATGCTATTTAATAAGTAAACGTGAAAGCTTTTACTCATCTACAAACAATGTGAGTTTCATTATTTTTATATCTAATATGTTCGTGAGGTCATAATATTTATAACTAATATGCACGTGCGTTCATAATTTTTGTATCTAATATGTTTGTGAGGTCATAATTTTTATAATTAATATATTCGTAAGTTCATAATTTTTATAACTTATATTTTCGCGAGTTCACAATTTTTATAACAAATATGTTCGTGAGTTCATAATTTTACAATATGTTCGTAAATTAATAATTTTTATAACTTATATGATCTTAAATTAATAATTTTTATAACTAATATGTTCGTGAATTAATAATTTGTATAGCTAATATGTTCGTGAATTAATAATTTTATAACTAATGTGTTGGTGAATTAATAATTTTTATAAATAATGTGTTGGTGAATTAATTTTTTTATAAATAATATGTTCGTGAATTAGTAATTTTTTATAACTAAAATGTTCGTGAATTAATAATTTTCATAACTAAAATGTTCGGGAATTAATAATTTTTATAACAAATGTGTTCGTGAATTAATAATTTTTATGACTAATATATTCGTGAGTTCATAATTTTTATAATTAATATGTTCATGAATTAACAATTTTTGTAACTGATATCTTCGTGAATTTATAATTTTTGTAACTAATATGCTCGTGAATTATTTGGCCTGAATGGGCGAGTGGCTAGCGCTCTGGCGCTCGGTGCCATAGGTATAGGATTCCAGTCCCGGCGGTGTCATGGATGTTTGTAGTGGTTCGAAATCCACTTTAAACCGTAGGTCCCGGTCTAAAATGATCGTAAAGCGTTGCAGGGGTATTGCTGCTTCGCGTCCGTAGCTTATTTTCAAGCTACACGCACCGCCTGGGTATTGCTAGGTAACGCCGGTATTGGTTGCCCTAAGGCATCCAATACAACTGTCTAAATGTTTGCCAGCTTCATTAGAAAAAAATGTTCGTGAATTAATAATTTTTATAGCTAATATGTTCGTGAGCTTGTAATTTTTATAACTATTATGTTCGTGAGTTTGATACTAACTAGTTGATACAAAATAATGAATAAAGATTTTTTGCCGATAATGCATTAACCTACATTAAGGATCTCGATTTAATCCTTACTCAAGATCCAAGTGTTAATCATTGGTTTCAAGGATTCCTTATGGGGTTTCTAAATACATCTAACCGAGTATTTCTAAACATTCTTGAATTACATTAAAAAAAAAAAGGTTGTATTTTTTTGCTAGAAAATTCTTACCTATTTGGATCAGTATATATTTACTAACATTTTTTGCCACGAATACTAAAAAAGTTGGTCTTTTTTAAATCATTTGATTTATTACTTTTGTGTATGGCTATTATAAAAAGTGAACATATTAAACCAAAATAATGTTGCGCATTGAATTCTTTATAAAGTATATTATTTATTTCAAATGTATTGCTTATATATAAATGATATTAGTACATCATAAATCATTTTGTGAAAGTTATTTTTGTAAATCTCGTAGTGTATATGGAGACCACGGCCTTCATAATCTCTGCATGCTTGATTTAAGCAGACAGGTGTTCAAACTTGAAATTTTACTTCATTAATGATGTAAGGATCTTGAATCAATAATGGAAACTTTGAACAAGATTTATGATATAATTCATGGCATATGATGTGATCACTAGTTTAAAAAAACCACAAATAGATTTAGAAAATTTCTTTTGTTTCTGACTGGACAGTTTATGATCTTTCACATAAAAGGAATGGGGTATTATATTTGATAAGACACAATGATATTAAAGGTAGGTATGATATTTAAGGTTGATATACAAATCATTTATGCTACAATGTTATAATAATGTTTTTTTTGTCAAACATATGTAGTCAAACTTTGTTTTTTTTTTGCGTTTTTTTTGTGATCCTCTTGTTTTCCATAGATGTATGCTACGAATAAGAAGACATTGTCTTCCTGTATGATTTTTAGGTTCGGTTTGTCGCTCTAAGGTCATTTTTTGAACACTTTTAGCTAATTAGACTGGGACCTACGGTTTAAAGTGGATTCCAAACCACTAACCATCCCTACACCATAAAAATAAAACACCTCCTGTCTCGAAATCTGCTAGTCGGCAGGCGGCCTTGGCCCACCATGGGACTGTTTTGCGCAATGAAGATGATGATGACGATGATAATTACTTTTAAAACATCAAGATTAGAAATTAGCTTAAATTTCTTTTGTGTGTATGTGAATATCAGTGGGCTTCTTGTTCCACTAATTTATGCCACAAACAGCCCACTGACGAATGATGTGGGATGACATTGCTTTGCATTGGACATTTACTAACCTTAGAATAACTAACTCCCATTGTGTTTAAATGGGAGAAAACCGAAAATTTCCACCAAAAGTTGACTATTAATGCAAGACGCTTTACATATTTTGTCACAATCGCCATCGAATCTCGTTGCTTTTGATAGCAGTGACTGCATCATACGCCATCAGCGGATTAGAAATAACAAGTATGGAAAATAATTTATTCATTCAGTGTATCAACATTATATGTGCACGACTCGTGACTCAATGACATTAGGGCTGGTGAGCATTAGGACGGAGATTCAATCCGCTAGCGGCTTTGTTGTAGACACTGTTTCAAAAAACTGAGGAGACTCGATGGCGTTTGTGATGTTCAGCATCTTGCCTCACGAATCGGACTACTGCTACTACACCACACCACATGACTGTGCCTAGAGCTGAATTGCCCTCTTGAGTCAGACTACGTGGTGAGTATTTCGGGTTTTCTCCCATACGATACGCAAATGCGTGGTAGTTCTGCCTAAAATTCCTCCCGATAGGCACTGCCTTTCTCCTTCAGCGATACGGGGCCTAGTCAGAATTTTACCTACGGGTGATTCATCGCAACAGAAACTGTTTCCCTTCTTCCATGAGACCACACGGATTCTTGATCTAGATGTTGCTTTTTACTAAGTGGGATAAGAAACAACAACAGAATATATGTATATTTGTGAAAAATAATCGTAGACCGAATAATAATAATCGTAGAGAATAATCGAGTTTCTAAAATTAAATTATAATAAATGAATAGAATATCCGGGAACCTTTTTCATTATCAGTAACTAAAAATTATGTATTTGAGTGTTTCATTAAGATAAGTAAAATATCTTCAAGGGCACTCTTCCCAATTGTTGATATTCTTAGCTTTCTAGAAAAAGAACTTATCGTTTCGGTACTGAAGGTTGTTTATGATAAAGCCAAAACAAATCTTAATTGTCCTGACCTTGACATAATAACAAAGGCAGTTTTATGAAGATAAGTTTAATTATTAAATGGAATATAACATGCTAAGTTTTCCTCTGAAATGTATATCATTAAAGAGATTTATCACAAAACAATCATAATAATAAATATTATGATATTTTTATGACTTTTCAAGTTCTTTTGACATTAGCTACTTCTCACATTATGTATTACGAAGAAATTAATTCCCTAAAATAAACTTATTAATACTGTTATGCACATATAATTAAATAATTCTTAAATTATAATTAAATAATTTTTAAATTATAATTATTGTTTTATTATTACTGGGTATGCTATCATGAGATTATTCTTACCAATATTTAAGCTACGGCAGATTTAGCTATAGTTTAAAGCGTATCACGTTTAGCCGTAAATATTGCATCCACTTGATGAAAAGAATGAAGAATGCTTATGTGAAAGAATGTTTAAGGTGCACCACGTTTAACTGTAGATATTACATCTACTTGATGAAAAAATGAACAATGATTACTTGTAAAATGTTTAAAATGAAAAGAATGAAGAATGTTTAAGGTGCACCACGTTTAGCAGTAAATATTACATGAATAGCAGCAATATTACACTTGGTGAAAAGAATGAAGAATGTTTACGTGAAAGAATGTTAAAGTTTCACCACGTTTAACCCTAAATATTACATCCACTTGATGAAACGATTGAAGATTGCTTATGTGAAAGAATGTTTAAAGCGAAATAAATAAAGAATGTCTAAGGTGCACCAGGTTTAGCTGTAAATATTGCATCCACTTGATGAAAAGATTGAAGATTGCTTACGTGAAAGAATGATTAAGGTGCTCACGTTTTGCCGAAAAGATTGCATCCACTTGATGAAAATAATGTTTACGTGAAATAATATTTAAGGTGAAAAGAATGTTTTGGGTGCACCACGTTTAGCCCTAAATATTACATCCACTTGATAAAAAGATTGAAGATTGATTACGTGAAAGAATGTTTATAGCAAAAGATTGTGGAATGTCTAAGATGCACCACGTTTAGCTGTAAATATTGCATCCACTTGATGAAAAGATTGAAGATTGCTTACGTGAAAGAATGATTAAGGTGCTCACGTTTTTGCCGAAAAGATTGCATCCACTTGATGAAAATAATGTTTACGTGAAATAATATTTAAGGTGAAAAGAATGTTTTGGGTGCACCACGTTTAGCCCTAAATATTACATCCACTTGATAAAAAGATTGAAGATTGATTACGTGAAAGAATGTTTATAGCAAAAGATTGTGGAATGTCTAAGATGCACCACGTTTAGCTGTAAATATTGCATCCACTTGATGAAAAAAAAAATGAAGAATGCCTGTGTGAAAGAATATTTAAGATGAAAAGAATGAAGAATGTTTAAGGTGCACCACGTTTAGCTGTAGATATTACACCCACTTGATGAAAGAATGAAGAATGCTTACGTGAAAGAATGTATAAAGTGCACCACATTTATCCGTAAATATTGCATCCACTTGATGAAAAGATTGAAAAATGCGTACGTGAAAGAGTATTTAAGGTCCACCAAGTTTAGTCGTAAATATTGCAGACACTTGATGAAATGAATGAAGAATGCTTACCTTGGAGAACTTAAAAAGAATCAGTTAACATTTGTGTTACATTAGAGGGTAAACAAAAAACACCCATGCAACCAAACTGATGACTTCGAAATTTGCCCTCATGGTGCATGCCAGTCTATAAGTTTTCAAATGTCCTTAATTAAGGGATATTCCGAAAAACTATATCGTTTTCGATTGAGAACTTGAACTGGAGACTTTATAAATAATTGTGAATGTGCTAATTTTGAAAAAAAAAAAGTAGACATTTAAAATTAATATTAATAGTTGAGAGTAAAATTTAAATTAAAAACTTAACATAAACACTTTACATTTTTTGACACTCAATTGTGATAGACAGAGAAGTCACTGTTTCTCAATAATTTTCCCTACTATTTTATCTAAAAAAAAAAAAAAAACCCTTTATTTTTGGCATGAAATAAAAAAAAATATTTTAACGAAAATATATCATCCTTAAACGTACTTAGAGTTTTTTTTATTTATTTTTAATTAAAAAATTAATTATAAGATATATTTTAAACCTCTAGATTATAATAAAATTAAACCTATAGATTAATTTAAATTGTATATTAGAAATTCCTCATATTTGGAGTAAAATTATCGATGTGAAAATATTTAACAGCTGCTATCTTTCAGGAGGATTCAGGTTCGAAACCATTGGCTGCTTTGCTGTAATCATTGCTTTCAGAAATGATAAAATTCGTTGGCGATTATGATAATGTTTATAAGTCATTACACGTCGATACTCAGGTTACATGGGGGGGTGTGACTTTCGGTTTTTGTCACATATGGCACGCGAATGCGGGGCAGTTAACCCTACAAGTCCTCCTCTCTTCCTCCGTCGGTGAGCTGCTTACATGCATCAGTATAACATAATGCCCCCGATGTTGGAACAAAAAACATTTTTTTCAACTTTTACAAATATAAAATACACATTTAATATTTATTTGATTGTAGTATTTTTGCAATATATTAAGGTAACTTAAATCTAACTAAAAATTGTGATGTTATTACTGTTTTTGCTTTTTGTATGGATTTTCTGATAAATTATTTTCAAATATATGAGTATAAATTATTAGAAAATTAATTTTGATAAACCAAAATTAAATGTTTAGTTAAATTAAAAAATATAAATTATTATTAATATAGATATATTTCTTTGAAAATTTACGGAATAATATAAAATGAAATCTATTGATATGCAAAATTAAAACGTACAAACAAAAAACATTGAAAGTTTTTTTGTGTCATTATATATATGTATCATATAAAGCATGTGATATAATATTATATGATTACATATGCAAATATTTCTTGAATCGGAATTATTATTTAACGTAGTGAGATGTAAAAGTAATTTAAATAACAAAACAAGTATTATCCTTTGACGCGATAAATTAAAATAAGATTTATGGAATTATTAAATATTAAATTTTTGCAAATTTCAATTCTTTGAGAAAAACTATGATCTTAACTTTATAATTTAAATATCCTCTTAACTTTTTCGATTTGCGAATAGTTATTAATTTGAATCACAGATGGCGCTACATCATGTGAACTTTTTTTCATCTCTTTATTTTGGCAAGAGCTTTGCGTAAATATTTTTAATAAACATAATACTAAACAGTTGTCCTACATCAACATGAAGACTTTGCCATCTGCCAAACATTACTTTTTTTTTTACTTCAATTTCAGCAGTAATTATTGATTATTAATATGAGTGATTTTTGACACTTTGACGTATTTTAAATTATTATTTAATTAATTATTATAAAATTATTTTATTCTTTGGGTCATTTCTTTTTAAATTTGCAATTATCACTTACATTGCTTTTATTTATTTATTTTTATTTATTATTATTATTTTTTTTTTTACTGTTGATGAGTAATGGTTATTTTTAAAATATAAAAATGTTTCAAAAACATTCCGTATATCATTTATTTGAATTTAAATGTTTAAAGTTTGTAATGCCATCTATATACTTAAATGGCAATTCTATAATAAAATATTCATAAAAAAGAACTGACAGGTATCTTTCTTTTTTTTTAATATTTTTATTCTACTGGATTTTTATATATATATAAAGGTTATAAAAAATAATAAAAATTATATAAAAATATAAAAAATTAATGAGCAACAAAAATTCATAATAAAAATATAAAAATTAATGAACAAAAAATATATAAATTCATAATAAAAAGATAAAAATTATATAAAAATTCATGAACAAAAATTTTTCGATTTTTTATACAATTTAATTATTACATGTTATAAAAACTGGAAAATATTAAGATATTCATATAAGTGAGAAAATTTTCAATACGTTAAAAGAAATTTCAATTAAATTTAGCAGACATTTTTATTTTATAACAAATATATTACTACTTTTTACAAATAGACGTGGCCAATTAATAATAAAATGTTTCACGCTTGAGGATGATAAAGTTATTAACATAATTAATCCCTTGACCTGCTGCTAATATGCATTTATCTAATCTGACCTATTAAAAATACAGTGTAGACTTTTAAAAATGTCGGTCCCTATTAGTGTAAGGTTAGCTAAAAATAATTACATACTGGGTGGTTACAAAATAACTTTGCTGATATTCTGGTCTCATGTGCCGCTACGATTAACGAATGCGAACGAAATTAGAAATACAAGCAAGTATTGAGAAGACTTTATATGCAGAAGATAGTGGATTACACTAGACTACCCTCCACTGTACAAGAAATCTATTGACTGCATCTTTTCAATGGTATAAAATTTATGGATTGGATTTATACACTTTGAACTTCAGGTTTTACCAGAGATCGGAAATCCATTCGAGTGAGAGTGGGTGATCTTGGTGGCCAAGGAATCATAAAATGGCACGAGGTAATTCTATCACCAAACTATTGTATTAAGAAACATTTGACAGAAGACTCTACATTTTGAATAAGCATGATGTCAATTACAGCATTTTGTTGTTGGAGTTGGTAACATTGTTGCAATTGGTCAACATTGTTTCATAGCGACTATTGTTATTGTGCCCATTTCTGGATCAGTGGCATAACCCTTTCTACTACTACTACATCACACCACATCACTGTGCCCAGAGCTGAGTTGTCCCTTTACAATTTGGGACTAATATGGGTGAGAAGAAGTCTGATTGGGCTCTGTGACACTCTACGGTCATATGAGACCGCGACCTACTGTTTAAAGTGCATTCCGAACCACTACAAACATTCATGGTGCAGTCGGGATTTGAACCCGAAACTTGTGGTACCAGAGAAGTAAGGCTGTGGATGCAGGTGCTTGTTATACAGTACTATTTCTTCTTCTTCATTGGCGCAACAGCCTCACGGTGAACCAAGGCCGTCTGCCTACTGGAAAGTTTCGAAAAATGTTTTCTTTTTACAACGTAGGGATATCATCCTACGCTGTACAGTCATATTAGACCGGGATATACGATTTAAAGTGGATTCCAAACCACTACAAACATCCATGGACCCGCCGCGACTCAAACTCGAAATCTGGGGCGCCGAGCGCCACAGCGCAAGTAACTCGGCCATCAGTCCCCCATACTGTTTGTATTGTGTAAAGAAAGTAAAACCATATCATTGATATTAATTTCTGCTCAGTGTACAAGATTCTCAGAATTAACATGATCAATCAAAAAGAAACGTGCATCGTCCGTCCACAGAATACATGCGTAACGGACAATTGTTATCATCATCCCACTTGTTGAACTGTCACATTATCAAATTCTTGGATCACTTCCAAACTTATCACTTTCCACATCTGAACAAACTGGAACCGATGCAGAAATATGCAGGGACCACATCGCAGAATCTTGCGATCAGCAAATCCAGCTTGAAGCACTTCTTTTTGCACATACAAGATGTCCTTCGCTAATCGCCTCTACGTCAGAAACAGTAAATAACCCAGAGCGATCTCTATCGCGTGTGCAACCTGTTTCTTTATAGTGCTTATCAAGTTCTGTACAACTTGCACAGATCGATGCACGGTAGTCGATGATTTCCACGGCAGACACGTAGGCATCTGTAAAAATTGCCCAAATAGATATGAAGCTTTACCATTTGCCAGCTTTAAGCTTTGCCAGTTCCGTTTCAAAGTAAGAAGCACTTTCGGTCCGTACGTATCCATTGGTTATAATAACAGTTATAATATCTTTAGGATATTATAACTATTATAATATATTTAGATTATAGTAAAAGTTGTAATATCTTCGGATAATTATTATATTTGTCATAATATCTTGTTATAACAGCTAAAATATTTTCAGCTTATTATAGCTGTTATAATATCTTCAGGATATTTTAACTCTTATAATGTCTTCAGGCTATAATAACAGTTATAATATCTCCATGACAAAGTTGTTATAATTTCCACGTTATAGTAAAAGTTATAATATCTTCGGATATTTATTATATTTGTTATAACTTCAGGTTATAATAACAGTTATAATATCTTCAGGATATTACATTTGTTATAATATCTTCAAGTTATAGTAACAATTATAATATGTTCAAGATATTATAACAATTTTCTTATTGGTTATTTTCTGCCGGCCTGTTTTTGTATATTTGCACACTTTCTTCTTTATGCACTTCTACCATATTTTCTGTTTATCTTTTGATATGTATACATGCATAATGTTTTCAATCTCTAAACTGTAGTTAGCTTAAGATTTCGATTAATTTTTTTTTCTATTTTTGTTCATTTTATTTTGATGGGCCTATCTTGGAATCACGTGAAATTTATGTATTATTACGTATAGTTAATTTGCGTCTTTCAAAAATTTACTGTCCATTCTCTTTTTGCTTTTTTCATGTGTTATATTATTTTTTATAGTTTGGATATTATATTATGTATAACTGTATCAATAACATTAATATCAGTAAGCCATAAAAGGTGCAAAACTTAAATTTTTATATTAGTAGATGTTTAATAGCGCTCTGGCACTCGGTGACACAGGTTTCAGGTTCAATTCTCGGTGGGTCCATGGATGTTTGTAGTGGTTTTGATTCCACTTAATCATATTAGGTCCCGATCTAATATGACTGTAGAACTTTAGCTGTTAGGGCTGATAACCCTACCCTGTACAAAAAAAGCCTCCTGTCTCAAAATCTGGCTGTAGGCAGACGGCCTTTTGCCCACCATGGGATTGCTGTGCAAATGAATAATAATAAGAAGAAAAAATGTAAAATAATAAAAACTTAACATAAACTGAAAAATTCTTAAACATAAACTGATTTCCCATTCCGTATTGAATTTGTCCGTTTCACTTCTCCCACTAATGTTTTAAAATTATAATATAGCAATATTAAATTATATACAATCATTTGCAACTCTCCCTAGAACTTATCAAAATCCATGCATAATTTTGTAATTGATATAGTATTGATTCAGTTATTTGATCAATGCAAAGTTTCTCATGAAATTTTTTTCTCAGTCTGTTTTAGAAATCACTTCGAATAACGCCAATCCATCCACCATCGTGCCCAACAATGTGGGAGCGGGCGACTTTTCTGGGTCTCTCAAACCCAACCTGGCACCTCCAACCACCAAGAAGCAGGGAGTCTCGGGTGAGAGTGCAGCACACCCCTCGGCCAAAGGTGCTCCCGATTACAAGATGGAGAAACACGAGAAAGATTTCAGGTGATTAGATTTCATGACTACTATCAACAAACCATAAAATAGATTTCAAACAGAAGTTATGAATAGTTTTTAATCTGGACAGTTACTAGCAACTCATATTTTGGTACTGTCTCACTAAGATATCAGTAAATACTGTTTGTCATTGAGATTTGACAAGAAAACTATAAGATATTACATCCACTAAAGCTTTTCGTAGCTTCTCTAATACCACAAGACTAATGGTGAAAAATAATCTTAATAAGATCAGCTATTTTTCAATTCCTTCTATTAGCTCACACTCTCCCTATATATATCTTGTTCAAATTTTCAATCGTTCATAAAATACTTTTTATTCATCCACTCGAGTTCAAATACATTTTTTTTTGAACTTGTAGTGGATGGCACTGGATGTTAAGGCAGTTTTTTGAAATATTAATTAACTAATTTAATTTAAATAATTAATTTTAGTTGTTTAAGATTTAAGTTCCATGTATCTACCAATAGATGGCGGCAGATAAAACTTAAAACAATGAACGAAAATTATTTATAAAGGACTTTCTGCAATAGAGTGAGAAAAAAGTAGGAATTGACATTTTTATATTACTTGTTGGTTTAATTGTGGACAAGGAAATCGAAAAATCTTGATAACAGTTATTATTTATATTGCATTAATTTATTGTTCATAAAAAAATTTGCCTCCGTAATTCCTTTTCCTCCGTAGTCTGCAGGTAGAAAAGTTATATAATCACATATCTTTCCGTCCACCTTCGTTTTCGGGATATGAATGCTTTATGTAATTGAATTTCGAAGGATGAAAGTATTTCGGGGATGAACGCACAGCGATGAATTCGTTATTTGAGTGGTAATGGCGTTTTATTTAATATTGAAGGTAGCTAAATAAGCCAGTCAGATCGGAACGTTAGAGTCCCACTTAAGAGTTTTCTTCCCGGATAAGTGAGGGTGGAAGAGTGAAATGCAGAAGACACAAGACATATGTGCAAGATGTCCGGTATTGCATGTGTCCTTCACACTGTGCAACATAAATTAAAAGTGTAATTGGGTTCTCAAAATCTCAATCTTAGATTGAGTTACTGAGATCTATACTCATTGATATGTTGATAAGTTAAAGTTGTGTTTCAAAGAGATTCAAGAAGATTGTTGGTATGGCAGAAGCCAGAAATCCCGTCATATTAATGAAAGATATAGATTTGATGAGTGCAGTGTATGTGTGAGGAAGTCAGGTATGTTTTTTGATGGCCACATTGACATTCGCAGAGGAAAATGGAGTCTAACTCTATCATCTTCAGACGTGATTAGAACACACAGAGCTCAATTGAAAGAATAATTACCTTCCTGAAGAAACTATGATGGAATGATCTGCATATTCTTCGGAATTGAACTCGAGTTAGCATGTTGGGCATGTTATAGGAAGGATGTTACTGCATTTAACCCACTTCCTGCAACCCTTCAGAATTTTCAATTTGTTGCCGTCGAAATACAACAAAAAGTCTTTTGTTGTATTTCGGTGGCATAACAACAGACTTTGCTGCCAACTGAGTTAATCAGCACCAACATTTTGAATTTGGAATATTGCTGTTCATGCCTATATTTAGCTGTTATCTGATGACCACACTCCATATCAAAGCTTATCATCCACATAATTCAGGTTGCATATTTTTTTTAGTATGTTTCCATGTTGTGTATTTTCAAGATTGAAAATAGGTCGATTGTTTTCGTTTGCGTTTAATGTGTGAAGCACTGTTTGATTAATGTTGTAGCATTTTTCTCGCGAGAAGAGTTCTGGCATTTCATTCCCAGAAGAGATGAATATATGCTATTTTACAAATTAAACCCATCACTGAAATTTAGCAGCATTTTGAGCTTTATTAAAAGGAGGAAATTAGCGAAAGTCTGTGTGACCTTCACAGGTGGCAGCAACTTCAGACGGAATATGAAATATATTATGAGTTGTTCCTTCGTGATTGGTGATAAACCACAAATAGAGAAATGCCTACTCCAATGAGAAGTGAGGGGAAAGCTGACCTCCCCCCATTGACGGATTGTCTTAAAAGGATATTTTGGAGAAGAAGAGATAGTTCTGCCACGAATCTACCAGAAGTGTTGTTTTTCTTTTTTTCTCTGAAGTGACTGAATAGGCCGAACTTTTCTGCCTGTTTCAAAGTGAACCCCTTGTATTTTCGTGAATCACGCCGTGTGATAATTAAGGTCTGCCTCAGACCAAGTGTTTAGTTTCGTCGTAGACTCTAGAACTCTGAAAATATTTGAACCTGGACACACACACACATACACACACACACATTCATATATATATAACAGGTGGGGCTGAAATATTTGTAATTTTTTCTGGTTCTTTCATGGTCAGGTTCTTTAAGATCGCTGCGTCTGTTGATAATGTAACCACATTATGAATAAAAATTTATTAAGCACTTACTAGTAAAATAGATGTGGCAACTCGCGTCGCTAGTGAACCTTAAGGCGGAGGTTCAATCCGCTGGCGGCTTTGTTGTACGAGAGAGAGAGAGAGCTTGTAAATAAAAATTAAAGTGTTCCCATGAACCTGCAAGTGGCCATCTTCTTGAAGTCGTTATAGTATAGACCGACCGAGATGTTACAATATTTTTGCAAAAATCTCATTAAATACCAATGATTTTGTAGTCACAATTTTTTTTTAGTTTTTCTTCATTTTGGGAAATCAGTTAAGTTAAAATTATATAAATATTTCTATTATTTTCAGTTAATTCATGAAACCCCTCAAAGGTTATTCATTTATTATATTTAAAAATACATATATCAATTAAATTAATATAAATCGACTAGAATATGTCCATAAAGAAAATAAAATGGAAATCATTTTTTGAATTAGTACATCAAAATTCTGTAAAATTGACATCAATTATTCAAAATTTTTTCACCAACATAAATTTACCAGACTTCTGTAATTGTGCTTAAATTCATAATCAAGAAAAATTATTTTCAATTATTTAACCATCCTGCTTAACATTTAATATATTCATGGGCGAATTGCTATGAAATAAATTACTAAAAACTATTCAGACGGAAATATTTAAGTGCTATGTAATTCAACCTGAACTATTGAATTGTCAATACAGATTCTTTTTGTTAATCAGGTTTGTGTTACAAATCCATTCGATTATTTTGCAATTGTTTGTCATACAATAGTGTGAATTAGAGTGTTTAAAATTGCTTTAATATTCTAAGAATAAAACACATATTTAGAATGGCTTAATAAATCCTTCCAACTAATTTTAACTGATTAATTTTTTTTTGCAATATATATCATTATGTGAAAAATTATATAAGATGTATAGAAAGAAGATGTATAGTTAAGATACATGTTTAAACTTCTCTAAACCAAAGTGTTAAAAAAAAAATTCAGAATTTACAGTAGTTGATTTATATTAGATTTTGAAGGATTAGAATTGTAGAATTTCGATGGCGTAATATACAGGGTGATTATAATTACAGTTCCACTTTAAAAATGCCGTAAAAAGAACCATTCGTCACAATGAGTTCAAATTTGTACTGAAGATACTTGAAGAAGGGGAAACGTATGGCATCAAAAACAGTCCCATCCGATTTTTCCCATCCAATTTGGTATGAGCTAGCCGTGGTGGATGGGCTTTCCACTAAATAGTATCACAACTGTTGAATGACTTGGAAGTCATTTTTTTCAACAAGTCACCCGAAACAATCAAGCACATTGAACACTACAGTTGGTTTAATGTGAAACTCATGCAAAATACATTGTAGTTTCGATTCAAAATATCATTGGCAGCCGAATTCCCTTCCTTTATGCCGCTTACAGCTCCGAGGCACTGAGGGATTTGTACCTGAAACCTGTGGTACCGAGCGCTAGCCACTCAGCCATCAGGCATGCATTAAATAGCAATGTTTTGTTCTAATGCAGCTGGCAACCGAGAGACGTTAATCTTTACGCTATAAGGAAGGGCTGTACCGCCGTTACTCATTTAGCACTACACAGGGGCACGTGTAGCTTGAAGATAAGCTACGAACACTACCCCCACCACGCTTTACGATCCTATTAGACCGGGACCTACGATTTAAAGTATATTCCAAACCACTGCCAGCATCCATGGCACCGTCGGTATTCGAACATACATTCAATAACAATATATTAATAAGGAGATATCTTGTATTGCGTAATTTACCATCTATTCAAAGTGAAAATATATTTAAAATAGATCGGGGTCAAATTGATAGGTTTATTTATTACCACTTGCATAAACATAATATTTACAAGAACGAACTGATATTTCGTGTTTCAATATCGAATATGAGGAAGTTACCAACGATAGATTTTTTTTTTTCCTGTAAATACGTATTTTTCGAAAGGAATTTAGCAGGAAATTATCTGTCATTCCCAGTTGCAGTACAATTATCTAATCTTTGAACCCAACAGGAAGCCTAAATTGACTAGAATTCCCGTTTCTACATTTTTAAGCAGAAATTACCGTGGCAGCTATTACCCAAAACATATGTCGCACTAAATTTTACTAACTATGAAATTTCTTTCAAGAAATATGATTTGTTATCATTTGTGTGATAGATTCGTGATTTTTATCAAACTCGTTGTGATTTACTCATTCCAAACAAATTGCTATGGGATCAGGTCTGTTGACATAGTTTCTGAAAGAAAAGATTGAAAGATCTTAATGACATTTCAGGTGGAAGCAATTGATTAATCGACATAATTTCTGAAAGTAAATATTGGAGGATCTTTATGGCATTTCAGGTGGAAGCAATTGATTAATTGACATAGTTTCTGAAAGTAAATATTGGAGGTTCTTTGTGGCATTTCAGGTGCAAGCAATTGATTAATTGACATAGTTTCCGAAAGTAAAGATTGAAAGATCTTTATGGCATTTCAGGTGGAAGCAATTGATTAAGGATGCTATTCTGACAAACGATTTTCTGCAACACCTTGTGACGTCATCCCAAGTGAAGGAGATAGTGGACTGCATGTATTCCAAGAACGTGCCAGCAGGTTCCCTGGTCATTCAGGAAGGAGAACCAGGAAGGCACCTATACGTGTCGGCAGGTAAATCTTTCTCTTACTCGCACATTTACATCTGTTTGTTTGTTTGTTGCTGAAAAATGTATGTTAATTAAATTTTACGCCAGCAAAATTTAATTAACATACATTTAATAATTAACATATATATATTTAAATAATTAACATACATGCACATAAAATGTATGTTAATTAATTTTTTTTAATTTTAATTTTATTATAATAATCACGAATACTTATACACATGTGATAGGTTATTCATTCTTAAGTTATTTTATTTGAAAATATTGAAATCTGTTATAAAGATATTCATTATGAAATCCCTCAGCAACGTAAACGAAATCTTCCGGAATACTTATACACATGTGGTATGTGAAAAGATTGAATTATGCTATAAAGCTCCCTCAGCAACGAAAACAAAATCTTCAAAAATGTGGCAGCTAATTTGCTCTTAAGTTATTTTATTTGAAAAGATTGAAATCTGTTATAAAGCTATTAATTACGAAATTCCTCAGGAACGAAAATAAAATCTTTAAGAATACTTATACACATGTAGTTATTTTATGCTTACGTTATTTTATTTGAAAAGATTGAAATCTGTTATAAAGCTCCCCACAGCAACGAAAACAATATATTCTAGAATACTTATACACTTGTAGTAGTTATTTTTATCCTTAAGTTATTTTATTTGAAAGATAAAAGTCTGTTATAAAGTTTTTCATTACGAAATCCCTCATCAAATAAAAAATAAAATCTTCAAGATTACGTATACACATGTGGCAACAAATTTGCCCTTAAGTTATTTTATTTGAAAAGATTGAAATCTGTTATAAAGCTATTAATTACGAAATTCTCAGGAACGAAAATAAAATCTTTAAGAATACTTATACACATGTAGTTATTTTATGCTTAAGTTATTTTATCTGAAAAGATTGAAATCTGTTATAAAGCTATTAATTGCAAAATTCCTCAGCAACGAAAATAAAATCTTCAAGAATACTCATACACATGTGATAGTTAATGAGTTCTTAAGTTATTTTATTTAAAAAGAATAATGAAATCTGTTTTAAAGCTATTAATTACGTAAACGTTCGGCAATGAACATAAAATCTTCAAGAATAATTATCACATGTGGCAGTTGATTTGTTCTTAAATTATTTTATTTGAAAAAATTGAAATCTATTATAAAACTCCCCTCAGCAACGAAAATAAAATCTTCAAGCATATTTATACACATGTGGTAGTTATTTTATTTGAAAAGATTGAAATCTGTTATAAAGATATTTATTACGAAATCCCTTGGCAAAGAAGAAATAATTATGTATGCATTAGTGTGATGAATGAATGAATATGAATATTGGAATGGATGGAATGTTATGTATGAATTATAAATTATGTAATAAATTATATCAAAAAGATCTTTGTACTCAAGAATTAAATCAATTTATAATAAGCTATCTATTATATTAGGTAATACTGTACAGTACAATATTCAGTAGATTTTATTAAAAAAAATTTTAAGATATTTAAATATTCACGTACATAAAACTGAAATATTTTACTTACAAGAATAAAGTTAAGAATAAATGTTCATCAACAAACGTATAAATATTACAGAACTATGTCATGAACTATAAAACTACTCAACTCATAAACTTAACAACCTCCTATCACCTGGCGATCCATATCAAGTAACATATCACAACTTTTATACTTTACTTTTAATGTACACATCATTGAGTGATATTTTAAACACGGTTAATCACATAGGTGAAGCAGCTTGCATCAAAAACCAATGCGTGTAGAGAAGTTTATAAACTGTGAGCACTGATGTTTATTTAAGGGACAGATGACGCAAGATTTTTTTATTTTGAATTGAGGCTTCGCGGTTTTCTGTACTGAACGAGCTGCAAAAGGCAGTACAAGGCCATCGAATGTTTTGTTAACAGAGCAGTGCAGGTGTCGTGAAATTCGCTGGACTCTCTTAAAAATCTGTTTCCGTAAAAGTTAATGTACAATGGATAACTTCTTTAAATTTGTATCTGTATTTTTTATTGTTAAAGTAATTGAATGTTTTTATTCTATTAATTATAAATTGTGTATAATTTTAAAGAATAAATTTTTAGTAATTCAAAATATGTTTGCGTTGTAATCAAAATTGCATTACTTCCGCTTTAACTTGTAAAAAAGATAAAGGTTTAGAGTTAAATATGCCAAATGAATTATTGGGAAATTATTAATTTTATTATAGTCTTAATTAAATGCATTATATGGTCTTATTTCAAAAAATAGTGGCCTAAATTTATCTTGGCAAGTGCAAAAATTTTTTTGAGGTAATATGTGATATTGAATCAATTAAAAGGTTTATTCAAGAAATATTAATGTGTTATTTTAATAATTATTTTTATTATGTTTATAAGAATTTAAAAAGATTTTTAGAATCTTAATTTTGTTTTTAAAGTGAAATAAAATATAGAGATTTTAACCAATGTTAAAATAATTGACAGCTTAACGTTTCATTGATATGTGAACTTTTTATAAATTTTATTGATTGTTTTAATTTCAATCAAGGAAAACCTTATTGAATGTTATAATTTCAACCAATGAAAAACTTTTTTGAATGTTATGATATCAAACAATGAAAAAATTTTTATTGAATGTTATAATTTAAACCATAAAAAACCTTTTGTTGGATGTTATAATTTCAATAAAAGAAAATCTTTTTATTTAATGTTAATGTATAATTTCAACCAAGGAAACGACTTTTATTGAATGTTATAATTTCAGCAAAGAAAAATATTTTATTTAATGTTATAATTTCAACCAAGGATATTACAATTAAAATAAAATGTTACTTTAATGATATGCTATGTGTGAGAATAAAATGAGATTTCTTTTGATAACTGAGAATATTTATTGAGCTTCATAATGTAAATGAATAAATGTATTACAAGGTTTCTACATATAAAAAAATTTCAGTATAAAATAAACATTTTCTTTTTTTTTTTTTTTCATTTCAGAGGAGAACTGGAGGTGAGAAAGGGGGAAACAGTGTTGGGGACGATGGGCCCTGGCAAAGCTTTCGGAGAGCTTGCAATCCCCTACAATTGCACAAGAACAGCGACAGTAAAAGGTAATTCTCATTATTTTTTTTTATTTCTAATGGCAGATTATGTAGAGTTACAGCAATAAAAAGAACAGAGAAAAATAGAAAAAGAACAGATAATACAACAAACATGCTGAAACAGAGTTCATTAATCTAACATATCTCTAGCCTCCCAATATCGCTCGGCGAGAAAAAGACTTACTCAGAGCAGAACAGTGAAGTAGATGCGCGGAGTCCATGGCCTCTCTAGAGCTGCATATTGGGGAAGGAACAATTTTGAGTCTGTAAAGATGGTTTCGCAGGCAGTCGGTTGTCAAATTAGCCTTCATAATAGAAAAGACATCATTATCCTTCTCACACAGAGTCAGCAAAAAGCTGCGCGCTTGAGACTTGAGACAGTCCACCGGCATTCCACCGTAGGGACTCGAAGAGTATCAAAGTGAGGGGAGGAAGACATCATGGCAAGTTTTAGATCTTTTAGCCACTAAAAAGTGCTGCCAGGTGCACCACGGGGAGGTAAATCTACTGCACCCAATTCTCATTATATACCAGACATTAAATTAATAACATTATTATATCCCCGAATCAGTCATTTATAAAATAAATTTGATTAATATCATAATGTATTTCTTAAATATTTATATAATAACGACAGACGTTGATGGGCTAAATTGTATCGCTATAATATTTTGATAGATATGGGGGAAAATATCCCTA
This sequence comes from Caerostris extrusa, assembly GCA_021605095.1. Lineage (NCBI taxonomy): Eukaryota > Metazoa > Arthropoda > Arachnida > Araneae > Araneidae > Caerostris > Caerostris extrusa. The sequence continues at coordinate 715 of BPLR01010538.1, read as the reverse complement.
ATGATTGAAATAGGGAAATTCAGAAAGATTGTTGGTCCCTTTGTTACGCAATCTCAATTTTCTTAGCAGTTTGTTATTTTTATATAGGTTTTATATTTTTTTCTAATGCAGCTGGCAAATACTTAAACAGTTGTCTTTTATGCCTTAAGGCAAGAGCGTGACTTAGCACTACCCAGGAAGTGCGTGTGGCTTGCAGATAAGTTACGGACGTGGAATTACACTACCCCCTGCAAAGTTCTACGATCATTTTAGACCGAACCTACGGTTTAAAGCGGATTCCGAACCACTACAAATATCCATGGCACCGCCGGGACTCGAATCGGACACTTCAGGTACCGAGCGCCACAGCGCTAGCCACTGGCCTGAAAAAACTGCTTTTATTTTAAATAAAAGGACTAATTGAATGTTTTAGATTATGGAACGGATTAAAATGCAATGGAATCCGACGAAAAATTACTTCCATTGAATCTACGTAATTTTCAATAAAAAGAAATTGCTATTCAGATACAACTGTACCCGACTCGTGGCTCACTGGCAATGGGCGCCGCACGTGAACCTTAGTGTGAAGGTTCTATCCACGGCGGGGTTTGTTTCCCACATTGTTTCTGAAAACGAGGAGACTCAATGGCTAGGTTTGGTTTGTCACTACATGTCGGTCGTCTTGTGCACACAGCTAAACAGATCGGGACCTATAGTTTAAAGTGCTTTTCCGAAC
>BPLR01010537.1:0-64413 GCA_021605095.1 Caerostris extrusa | reverse complement strand
TAAGAATATATTTTTATAATATTACTATTACATTTTATAATATTACTATAAAATAATGCCCTGACTTTAATTTCACTAATTTTGTTTGCAGATAACACTATAGATGTTAATTAAGACACTTTGAGAATGCTAAAAGAAATTTATATACTTTAAAGCATGCCATTTATAAACATCTTTATGCTTATAAAAACGGAAGAAGCTTTTCATGGTTTTATGGCACCATTTCAACAAAATTTCTCAACAAGCAACGCACGACGATTTTTTAGTGAGTCTCCATCTCCAGTTAATGAAAATTCATATGACATGATTCATTATGACAGTTTTACGACGAACACTTTTGTTAGGCGTTCATGCTTGTTGCATTTGTAAATCACACTGATGGACACATGTTTGGCTGTAAAATTAATTTGAATGACTGTTTAATATGGGATATTTTGCTCTGATTTCAAATTTACATAGTAATTTTTTAACTAGTAAGTTTTATTTTGTAATTTGAAATTAAAAGTTCATACTATTGTAAATGATTAGTTTCATGTATTAATTTCAATCAAAATTGCTGTTTTCAACGAGTTTCTACTTATTTTGCTTGAGCAGCTTACCCATTTAGTATACAATAGTAGTCTGAAATCAAATTTGTATTCAATTTTCTGTGATAAAATTTTCTATTGAAATATCTTGGGGAATATCTCACAGTGTTAGTTATTCGCATCATCTAGAATTTCAGAAAAGAAGTCCAAGTGGGAAACCAGAAAATGTATTTTCAGGCACATATTACATCCCAGAGCTTTAAAATTTTGAAGGAATTCCGAAACTAGTTCTTCATAATTCTCAGCTTTTCTATAGGCAAGCAATTCAGCTGTGTTCAGACTTTCATGCAATCTTTTCTATTCATTCCTTCATAAAAATCCCTTATTTTTAGGCCTATAAAAATACCCACTTTTGTTTAAACCTCTCGATTCTAGAAAATTTGAAACTTTTTCTTTAAGTACAGGACCATAATACTGAACTTTATTTATTCATCGTCTTAACAAAATTTTCCGTATAGTTTGAAATAAAGATGAATAGTTCACTCTAAAATTAATTAAAACTCCTTTCAAACTCGACACAAAGTAGTTTTTAAAACAAGTCTAAATTAAACGGAAGATTCCCGTAGACAACGAGATAAGATGATCAATGTCGTAATTTTAAACTTTATTTTGTAACAATTTGCAGATTTTTTAACTATCATTAAGATGTGGAGGTTTTCGTGGTTTTTAAAACCACATAGGAACTCCATAATCGGTACGTCCGTTGCCATTTACTTCAGTCAGTTTTGTTGTGAAAAAAGTAGAAGTACAGATTAAAAGTTGGGATGCAATAAAGCTTCGAAAAAAGTATCCTAGTTATCATGCTATTTCAATATTCATATTTCTAATCTGTTATCTGTATGTTACCAGATTATGTCAATCTTCATATTTTCTCTTTGCGGCCTGATGGCCAATCAGCAAGCGCTTCGGGCCTTTGGAACCCTAAGCTTCAGGTTTGAATCCTGGCGATAGTATGTATGTTTGTTAGTGGTTCAGAATGCATTTTAAGATGTAAGTCCCGGTCTAATTAGCGTAAAATGTGCAAAAAAAATGCCGGCAGAGCTATAAACCAAACCAAATCATATTTCTCTTTCGTAAAACGTTTATTATAAATAATATATCGTTATGAAAACTCATCATAAAACGATATATATTATAATATAAACACGTTGATTTAAAGCACTTTTTTTATTATTATGAACCATTGGTTTTTTTTTTATGAATATTAAAATTATCATTTAACCAAATTATCTAGTCTTTCCTGATTTTGTTATTATGTGCATGATAAAAATGAATAAAAAGGAAAAACATTCAAATTGCTACGGTTTTTAAATTACAAAAAATAATACATATCTGTCACTTCCATAAGATAAACGTTAAAATTTATATTAGATCATGATATATATTTTCTTTAAAATATTACTATAACCCTAAAACCTCTTCTGATATAAAATGCTTAATTCTGGAATTTTGTAAAGGAAGAAAAGGAAATGTATTGCCCTCCTTCCAAATCCTTATGAGTAAAGCCTTTTCTATGGTTTATTATGTTTGGTATAACATACTCAAAATGGAAGTGCACTGGAACTCAGAAATGCCAGGATTAATCCACGTAGGGGACACAGCCGGTGCAACTATTTCCAATATTAAACGTATGCCAGAAACCATCTCCCCAATTAACATTACAGCAGCACTCAAACTCTCCAATGTGCCTTTGACATGCGGAGGTTACTTGGCAATGACCAGGCACTATTGGTTACACATTTGATATTATTACAAAAGCTCAATTTTTGAAAAATAGTTATTAAACTTTATAACACATACTTAAGTCTGCTATTATGCTCTATATTCAAAATGAATTTATTATGATATCCTACCATTTATTTAATGTAATGTGCATATTATATGCATATTAATGTGCATTTTAATGTTTGACATATTAAATTTAGTTAAGATATTTATATATATATATATATATTTTTGAAATGACATTTTATTTTCCTTTGATTTGATGTAACTATATACGTGTTTTAGCTTTATGTGAAAATTGTATACAGGATTTTTTAATAAAATGAAATCTCCTTGCATTAAAATAGTTTAATACGCAATAGGATTTTGACAAATAAATTATTTAGTTAGTACTTCATCATCATTATTTGCGCAACAGCCCTATGATAGACCAACACCGTCTGCCTACTGGCAGATTTCGAGACAGGAGATGTTTTCTTTTTACGGAATAATGTTGTCAGCCCAACGCTCTAATATCACATTAAACCGGAACCTATGGCTTAAAGTTAAATTCGAATCATTACAAAATCTATAACACGCCGGGACTCGAGCCCAAAACATGTGGCAAAGAGCAAATATTATTTTTAACCCTAAAAATACATGCTTTATAAAAATAGAAGGAAAAGAGGGTTTAAATAACATTTTGAATGACCGGTTGGATTTTCGAACTGGAAGAGCCAAGTTCGAAATTCAACAAGCAACGTCGAACGAAAGGCTTCCGTGTCTATACCGGAAATCATTTTTGTGCAACATCATCGGTGGCATTTCCCCCACCGCTCTACAGTCGTATATACCTGGGTCCTATGGCTTAAAGTGGATTACGAACCACTGCAAACATCCAAATTTCTTGGTAATAGAAAAGCTGAGAACTATAATGAATTAAATTCAGAAATTTTGAAATTTTTCAAAACTATAAAGCTCTAGTATGTAACATGCCTGAACAGTATCTCCAGGACTCGAACCCGAAATCTGAGACACGGAGCTCCCCAGCTCTAGTCTCTCGTCAATCAGGGCTAAATTTGGTTAGAACCTAGGTTTTTAAATAATTTCAATTGCTATACTGTAACTTTAAATCTAAATTACAGCAAAAATAAAAAGAAAGAAAGAATTTATAATTAAAACAATTTTATATTTCAATAGTCAAACTTAAACATCGCAAAAGATTACCAAACAAACAACAATGTTCCCATTAAAAACTTGCCAACAATGTAGAATACAATGAAAAAATAAATGATAATAGTCCATATTTTCAATTTAAATAATCCCAAATGAATAAAATAAAAATTATTAAAATTCTAATTTATTTTCGCCATAATTTAACACCGAAATGCGATAAACAGTTCATTTAGCACATTTCCATCACAACAGAACTTTCGAAAATCCGCCGAAATCTATCGAAGTGCATGACGGGCTAAGCTTTAATTAGGAACTAATTAAATCTTCCATATCCAAAATATCTTCGAGTTTTCATCGCACAATAGTCCACTGACAATGACTGTCGCTTGAGAAAGAGATGCGATTAGCGGCTTAGGACATATTTCATTCCTATTTATTCGCTTTGGATTTGCTGTGATGCATAAATTCTTTTGGCGTTTAACAAAGTATTTTGCGTGCAGATAAATCTCGGGCATATATCTTTATAGGGAAGCATCTACGAAGGCATCTGTTGTGCTCTTAATTATATTTTGGGTTGAAGTCCCAAACTTGAGTTAAAAATTATATGTGAATTTAATCAAATTAAGAAATGTATCATAATGGTTATTTCCAAATATTAGTACATCCCATGTATTTGATCTAAACGAATAATTATTTTTTTCTTTTATATAAGAGTGAATAATTGTTTGTCATTGCTAAGTTTGCAAAATTTTTGCTACTTTTCTTTGCTATAAAGGATATTGCAATTATTGGCCTAAAAGAACACGATTAAAAATAAATGGTTTTATATTTTATTATCAAACAACATTCATTGAAAAAAAGAATAAATGTAATATTCTAAATACATAATAATCCAATTTTATTTGAAAAGGCATTTAAAAGCATTTTTAAGATTAAATGGAAAAAATAAGGATAGTGTTATAAAGTGTAAACAAGAATACTAGTCCTTTAATTTTTTTGGGCAGAAACAAAACATTTAATCATTATTTCTTAAAGGAGCATGTTTAATTACCTATTATCCTTCAGAATTAACACAACTTTATTTTATAATCAAAATTAACATCAAGTTAATAAGCAAATAATAATAAATGAATAAATAACTTACTTGCTTAAACAACAGTATGATTACATTGTAAGCAGACTTTTCAGGCATATTTTATTTTTAATTGGTTATAATGTATTTTAAATATTTATATTTTACTTTAATTTATATATTTCGGTTTAATTGAATTTTTATTTTAAATTCATTTTTTTTTTTTTTTTTTTTGAAAATGTAAAGATTTACAGAATACGTAGCACGAACTTAAATAATTCATGTATATTAATTACTGCATAAGAATAAGAGTTTCTAAATTGACGTGCATGCATACCTATGAGAGATATGGGAAAACAATGATATTAATAAAGGCGGAAAATACAAAATAGGCTTAAAAAATAGTAATTTAATAATAATTGGTTACATGAGGCTGCCCAACGTCAATCATATTGCATGATGACTTATGTATCCCCTTTATTTTTAGTTTCTTTTCATCTTCCTTTTTTATTTTTCATTTTTCATTTATTTTATTCGACTAAAAATATCTTGTATTGTCTCAGAACTTCAGACATCAGCCTTTTATTTGAAATGTTAATAAAAGCAGGACATCATTTTGATCACATTTTCTCCAACTAGAATTCGTTATCGACTAGCTATCAATTGAGTAAAGTGAATTAATTGGTTTAGATACGTTTTTTATGTGGACACAATATTTAGATATTGTTCTAGACAATATTTAGATATTGTTTGTTATTTTGAATGTCGCTACTGTTTTATATTTCAAAGTGAATAAGTGTTTGAAAGCTGGTACTCTTAATTGTGCTGCATATAGCATTTAAATTCAACCTATTGAACCGGATGCTGCAAATACTTCGAAGCAATCTAATGATACTGGTCGACAGTAAGTTTGTTAAATGGATAACTGTAGCTGTTTTTTATGTACATTGCTACTCTAAAGCTGAATATCGCCACTATTGGTCTCAGTGTTATTGTAAATTTACATATATTAAAAATGCATATTTTGCAGATAGCAAATCGTCTTTTTTTATTTAACTCTATTTGCTTGCGGTTTTATTTAAAGAAGTCAGTTACCGACAATGTGTAATAATATTCCAATAAAGATATCAAATACACGTCTGTCAAAACAAGCAACAAGATATTTATTAAATCTGTGCAAAGGCAAATGATATTCAAGCTCCTAAACATAATTTAGAACATAATTTCACAGTGAAAGATCGATCAAGTAAGTTATGATGTACATAAATATTTTCTGTTTGTGTCATATCTGTGTATAAATGTGTATAATAACTTACGTTCAATTTGGGAATTATTTGTAAATCAATTTGTAACATAGTATAAACCATGTAAAAGCAATTATTTTTTTATTTGGCCAAAAACATTTTATTTAATATATTTTTATTAAAAAGTTTTTTAAATCATTGATAATATTTGGAATATTAAAAGTTTGAGTACTTTTATGTATTATAACAGAAATTGAATGTTTTAATTACACACAATAAATATTAAAAGTTTACTAATAAGTACACAAATTTTTTTCATCAAATTTTTTTTATTTTTATCTCTATTGAAATAAGAATAATTTAAGTTTAGAAGGATTGATGCTTTACAGAATAAACAAATCAATGTTATATAACCTAAAATGAATTAATAAATATTTTTAATATAAAACTTATACAAAATAAAGGTTTTCTAACTAAGCACAAATCAAGTAATACTATCCTTTATTTAAACGTTAATGCAAGAAACCAACCGAAATTACGTAAACTCAGATAGATGCATAGTCAATTAATTTTTACTGCAGTTATTAAAAATTTACTACATTACTGTAATAAAAACATTTTTCTAAATATATTTGCATAAATAATAATTTAATATCGAAAACATACTGCAATCGATAATGATAGTCATCAACACTGACTTGGCTATATTTCAATTTTTATTTAGCTATCACCCTATAATAAATATCGCATATCAATCTTAAGATGCAAAATATTCTCAGAACTTTACATGTGGGACATTTTAGAAATACGAAGGGAAGCGGTGCTGAGAATTATTATTTATTTAACCCCATTCCTTCTGAATAATGACAAAGGACACTGACAAAGAACCCAAGAAATGCTTGGCGAAAGATCATTTTCCCGAACTGTACTCGAAGCTGCTTTTCTGGCGAAAATGCTTTTTCAACCACCAACTTTACGATCCTTAATCACCCTTCTTTATGGCTGTGGCATCAAATCGATAGCTCAGCATTTCCTGCAGGAAAGTAGAATAGCTAATGCTTTCCTCGCCATGAGATGTCACCATGTTGTGAAATTAGGCGTGGTGGAAGAGCTTCAGATGGTTCTTTTGCTGTTATTGGAGAATAAAGGCAGACAAAGGACTGCGATAGCTAGGTAAATTTTATTTTTGGAATTTTTTAAAGAGTTTTGCCTCAGGGTATGTGTTTTCTGTTCTTGATGGAATGATTTTTTTTTATAATATTTAAACATATAATTTTGAAATTAAATGTAAGTGATCCAAATAATTTATTACGAACAATTAATTTATTTTTTAAATTTTTAATTAATATAAAACTTTCGCCAAAGTTTTCAAGAATATTTTAATTCAAATAATTTCTAAAAATATTTATAATATTATAAGTCTTTTATATTTTAACAAACAAATTTAACAAAAGAAATTTTAAGCATTTTATGTAAAATTTTTTTCTTTTAAATTTTATGAATATTTTAAACACATTTCATGAAAGAGTTAAAATATCAAAAATATTTTAAAGGGTAATGCAAAATATTTTTTTTAACAACTTTATACATATAAAACACCAAAAATTACAGATTATTCAGTTCATAACATAAGTTAGATTAATGCAGAATACTGTAACGCTTCGGCTTATCGACCTATAACGACTTCAAGAAGAGGCCACTTTCAGGTTTATGTGAACACTTTAATTTTTATTTCAAAAGATTATATATATATGCAGAATTCTGGGCTATTACAAATTATTATTTAGAAAGAAATGAAAATTAAGGATATAATTTGATTCAGAAGCACAAGGTCAAGGAGTACAGGACGGAGATTTTCAGAATTGAGTCTAATGTACCTGGTCTGTGGCAGATCTTAATTATCACATGGTGTAATACATGAAACCACAAGGGGCTCACTTTATAAACATGCGGAATCTCCGGCCTTTTTTAATTATTTCAGAGAAAAAGACCACATTTCTTCCATTCCTCGCAGAACACTTTTTTTCTCCATCTACAAATACCTCCCTTTAAGAAAATCCTTCAAGAAGGGGAGGTCAGCTTCCCTCACTTCTCAAAGGAATGGATACTTCCTCAGCACATGGTCTATCACCAATCACGGTACAGCAACTCGTGACGCAGTCCATATCCCATCAGTAATTTTTTTCGACCTGTGAAGGTCCCACAGAGAATCGCCAATTTCATGATGTACCATTATCGATGACACTGATTTTCTGCTGTCAGATTGTTCTCATTAGAACAGGACACTAATCACATATATGAATGTTCACAATACTGCTTATGTGTTGTCAGATTTGAGTGGCAGGTTATTATTATGCACTTGTTAAAGGATATACAATCCTTTCCTCTGGGAACAGAAATGCTATATCTCTTAAAAAATGCAACGATACGCTCAAAATCAAATTACTATATTTGGAATTTACAATATAAAAATTGATGGTTTAACTTCTAAATTATTGAAAAAAAAATTCCTTTTTCTCGATTAATTTCTTGAAAAGAACGTCATTGGTAAACAATGTTATTTCTCCTATCTAAAGTGAATAAATTTTAGTATGAGTTATATTAATTGATATAAAATAAAAGTACATTTGTATCACTTGATTTCAAGATCGAGGGAAATTATATATAACTACAGAGTTAATCCATTAGCACCCTAGAAATCCCGTCATTTTCTAGGACTTCTATGATTAATGACATAGAGTCAAGAAACTAGTATCGTAATTCATGAAATGTAACAAATGGATTAAATGTATTTACTTTGTAACAATAGAACTCTAAAAAATAATAAAAGCTAGTTTCAAGTTTCACCACATTTCAGACATTGTTATTTCATTTTGAATTAGTTTTAACGACTGAACGAAGATAATTTTTATCGAAAAGGAAAAAATAACATTTTGTAATAATGGATAAGAATAACAATGAAATTAATCCAGAAAGATTGAAATCTTAACTCTGAATTAATTTAGAAAGAAAATTACTTATGTAAAAGTCTACGAAAGGTGGGCATAACTGCATCTAATTATAAGACTGAGAAAATAAAATTAAGGTCTATACTATCTATCTATCGATCTTAATTGGAAATTTCAACTCTTCTACAAAAATATTTATCTTCCATAAATGCAGTGGTAATTGGGTTTGACTTTTAAAATATTTTTTGAAAAATTAAAAATAACAAAATAAAATAAACATAATTACAAATTTCAGATTTTTAGTATTGTCTAATTTTACTGCCTAAAAGGTTTTGAAAACAAAAATATCCAATTTGGTGTTGTTCATTCGAAGGCCTCTTCTAAAGAAAATCACGATACGTATTTGTTGCTTAAGAAAACAAGTTTAAAAAAAGTTTCACATTTTTAATAACGATTTTTTTAAAACTGAAAATGGAAGACTTTTTAGCAATTTTCCCACTGGAAGAGTTTTGGCATTTCATTTCCAGGAGAGAAGAATGTATGCTATTTGGCACGTATTACAAGAACAAACTCTCACTAAAATTTGACAGCAGACGAGATTTATTATTCTGGGTAGTTATATGACATGCAATTAGACTTTTGTACTAATGAGAACAACCTGTCACTAATCTGATAACAGCTATTCGATATCATGCCTAATGAGACTCATGGAATTAGCGATTGTCTGTGCAACCTTCACAGGTCGAAACAACTACAGATTGAATATGAATTATACCATGAGTTGTTCCATCGTAAGAGATAGACCACGAGTTGAGAAATATCTACTCCAGTGAGAAGTGAGGGAAGCTGAACGTCAAGAGGTTGTGGTGAAGAAGATAGTTCTGCAACGAGTCAACCAGCAATGTTTCTTTTTCTTTTTCACTGAAGTGACTGAATAGGGTGGAGTTTCCATTTCTTTCGTTTTTCAAAATTAACCCCTTGTGGTTTCGTGAATCACGCCTTGTGACAACTAAGGTCTGCCGCAGACCAATCAATTGAATGTGACGTATACTCGAGAACTCTGAAAATCTCTGACCTTGAAGTGTGAACTGTACTTCTGATAAAACTTTCATTTTTATATTTTTAATTTTCCTTTCTTTTGTATAATAATCCAGAGTTCTGTGTTTGTGTGTGTATATATATAGTGCTTTTAAATATTTAAATACCATAATACAAAAAGTGTCTTTATCTTGAAGCCGTTATACGTCTAGTATAGGCTGAAGGGTTATACTATTGATATCAAGTTGTAATTCATAAACACTACTATTCGTACTTTCAATGAATTTACTTTTTATTTTGGTAAAATTACATCAAAGTCAACAAGCTGCTAATCCAAATAAAATCACAAAATATAAATATATACGAAAATAAATTGCAAAATATATTTCTTTTCAAGTTTAAATCTGCTTTTGTTTTTTAAAATTTATTTTAGACTAGAAAGATTATAAACATCACTGATGAAAAATATTTTCAAACCATTTTTCGAATATTTGGACGAGGAAAAGACGTCCAGTAATTAAACTCTATATCTCTTTTTGAGCTACACTTTCAACAAGTTGAACTTATATCCATTAAATTGTTATATATATTATTGGCAAAGACCAAACACCATTACATTTAAGATGGGGCTCTTATTTAAAATTTTAATTACGAATATGATGCAAGTTTATAGAGACGATGTAATTAGTCTCAATATTTATGGAGGGGTACACACGAAAAGAAAATCTAGCTTATAACATTAATAACGGCCTTCTCACGCTAATGTTTTAAAGATCCTGTTACGTGGATGTCAAAGATGTTACGTTAATAATTATCCGACCTTAACTTGAAAGGATCATTACAGGAATTGCTATTGGGTTGCACTGTCAACTGGTAATAAATTCTGAGAGGCAATAATGATTTTGGAAGCTACAGTACAGGCATATTTAGAAAGCAACTGCAGCACCAAAAAAAGTAATACAAAAAATGCCACATATATTGCTTACTTAATACAACCTCGTTTAACATGTAATATGTTATGAATTACTATATCAAGAAAAAATTTAGATGGGTCCATGAATTGTAGATAATTTCGTTCCGAAATTCTCTTTTTGTTTGTGAAGATATATTGTAAGGAATAAGTTACTTATAATAAACTGTAGCATCATATTACGAGCCATATATCATTTGTTTCTATTTTTAGAGAGAAGGTTTAACACATATTATTGGTAGGCCGGATAGTTATAAAGAAAAGAAATCGCGTCTCCGATACATGAATTATGCAACTAATTTGTGTCTAACAATGGAATATTAAAAGAGAAAATGAATTCAGACAGTCAAGCTAATATGGTACTGAAAAAAACAGTATATATATTTTTTCCCATAAGATCAATAAATTATTCAATATAATGCAGAGGTAAAGAACAATTTAATTATGAGGATTCTTCCACAAATTTATGCATAGAGTAAAAACATTATGTGTGTTCAAAATATGTTTATGCATTATTTTCGTGTTTAACTTATTTGTCAGCAGTTGTTATTCTATTTGTTTTTTACAAAAATAATTTCATTAATACACTCATGTCCATAAATAAAGGATAATTCAGAATCACACAGAAATTGAACTCTAAAATAAAAATTTCACCTGTAGAATTATCACACACATCTTGAAGAAGAATATGCAAATTACAAGAAACCACCAAATGACCCGGATAGTACGTCACAATGACGAGAGTGTAAGAGAGGGGTATATAAGGAATGGTGGCAAAGAAGTAAAATTGTTCACAAGCGCTTTAAAGACTTTCAGTGCAATAACCGCACAGTTATGGCACAAAGGAAGTATTTGGATGATTTTTTACGTGGTAGAATTATCGGACGACTGGAATGTGAACGTACCCAGCTGGAAGTATCCGAGGAACTTGGAATCGCCCAGAGTGTCATCTCCAGACTTTGGCAACGATTCCAAGATGATGGTAATGTGAGTTGATGTTACAGCACAGGTCGCCCCCGAGTTACAACGCCGAATGAGGACCGGTATTTAGCAGTTACTGCCAAAAGAAACAGACGGAGCACAGCATCAGACCTGTCTCGTCAACTCTCTTCAGCTACCGGTACGACAGTTTCAAGGCAGACCGTGTACAGTCGCTTAGGGCGCATTGGTCTATATGCTCGTAGGCCTGTCAGATGTGTTCCACTTACCGCAACTCACTGTCGCCTGCGATTAACCTGGAGTAGAGAGCATGCATTGTGGACACCGAAACAGTGGTCATGTGTGATGTTTTCCGACGAGTCCAGGTTTAGTTTGTTGTCTGATTCTCGCCGGACTTTCATATGGAGAGCGCCAGGTACCCGTTACCACCAAGAGAACACCATTGAACGACACCGTTACGGTGGTGCAGGATGGCTCGTTTGGGGAGGAATTATTCTTGGTTCCAGAACTGACCTGTATGTTCAGAGTGTAACGATGACAGGCCACATCTATCGGGATGTCATTCTGGAACAACATGTACGTTTGTTTCGGGGCGCCGACGAATTGCAGCCCGTCAACCCCCTCCCACCTGTCAACCGGAACTTCGAGGGCATTGCTTGATGAGTGGTGTAATATTCCCCAAGATCAGATTGATAATTTGATACTCAGCATGCCTAGGCGTTGTAAGGCCTGTATTGCATCGTCCGGGAGACATACTCCATATTAACCATCATACTAACCATGTTATACTGTTTTTTGTAAATAGGTTCTTTTTTGAAATTTGCTCCAGGGAGTAAAAATCGCAATTTTTATTAATCATGTCAAACATATAGCATCTTTCTTGCTCTTTACCTTTTGTTTAATAAATAGACTTTACAAATAAGTCAAATTTGTTTTGTTTCTGTCTCTTTCTTTGCCTGAACTTCATTATCCTTAATTTATGGACATGAGTGTAAATTAAGGTATAATAACAAATATAAATTGTTTTTGCATAACAATTATTAAACGAAGTACTGTAACTAATTTTGTTAAAGGAGTAACTCATTTATAGTGTATTATAAAAATAATGTAGCAGAATAAAAGTTGAATTCCTCTGGTGGTGTGTTCACAGTCATACTTTAAAAATGACTTTCATACAGAAATTTGGTCAAAATCTTGTTTAAATGGTTTTTCTGGATTTCTTCGATCGATACTGCAAGTGTTTGAAAAGTCCTTCTTTGCAAAATGAAAATGCTATGAATGCAAATGAAAGTCCTTTGCAAAAAGGTGTAATATAGTGATCTGCCCTACTAGGGTCTTACTGGCAACGTGAGCTGCTGGTGAGCATTAGGGCTGAGGTTCATTCCCCTGGCGGTTTTGTTGCAAACACTGTTTCAAAACACGACTAGACTGGATGGCATTTGTGATGTTCAGCATCTTGTCTTGTTAGTCGGGCTACTTGGTTGTAATTTACCGGGTTTTCTCCCTTACGTATACGCGAATGCGTGGTAGTTCCCCAAAAAGTCCTCCCGGAGAGTCAAGTCAGATGGTTGCGGGGGCTCCATCAGAACAGAAGATGCCACTCCACCCTCCTTCCATGAGACCATACGTGTTCTTGAACTTGGTCTTGATATTGATGTCTCTCAATCTTTTGATGATCAATGATCAATGATAATCAAAATCAATGATCTTTTTTAATCATTAACATTGAACAAGTAAATCCGAGGGTAAAATTTGGAACTTAATAGCTAGCGTTGGAGTCATTAATTTAAAAAAAAAAAGATTCGGTAGATATTATGACATTGTATAGATAAGTCTTGCATCGTTATTCGACTGCCTTAAGAGAGGTTACACTTCCATAGTTACACATACAACACTTCCAATGTAAAAACGAAGAGAACGATGGCATTTTATGATGTTCAGCATATTGCCTCGTTATTCGGACTACCTGGTGGAAGTTCTCGGGTTTTCTCCCATGCGATACGCAACTGCTGGGTAGTTTCTCTTAAAAGTTCTCCTGGAAGGCACTGCCCTCCTTTTTCAGCATCTCGGAGCAAAATCAGACTTTTACCTACGGGTGCTCCATCACAACAGAAGCTGGCTCTCCCTTCCCTCCATCCATAAGAAGATTCATGAACTTTGTCTAGATGTTGCTGTAGACCAAATGGAATAAGAAACAACACGCAACGGTCTTCTTGATAAAGTTCTACACTTTAAAAAAAAACTGAATCTTCAACAAAAGTCTACCTTATAAATAACAATGCCTTGGCAATGAAATTCGTGGTATTTGTGCAAAAGACGTAGAAGAGTACAAGTATACACTGCTGTATAAATGATAAATAAAGAATAATCTGAATGCCGTTATTAAACAATTGATAAATACGATGGACAAAACTGAAAAACTATTTTAAATAAAAAATATTTATTGTAAATATGTTGCAAATTAAAGTTTACATTATATTAAATTCCCCTTCAAACTTTCGAAAAAATAAACTATGAGATGAATGTAGATAATATTCTATCTTAAGTGTTTAGAATAAAGCAATATAAAAGTGCGTTACAAAATAAAATAAAATACCTTAAAAACCCTTTTAAAAAGCTATTCACTCGATGTATATCTAAAGAGAAACTATTTAAGCCTCAAGCTCTGAATTCGTTAATGCATCAAAAAACGATAACAAAAACTGCATTGAATACATTTTAAAGGTTATTTTATCGACGATGTTAGTTTAGAAACATAAATTATGCAGATGCATTTTAAAAGCATCTTCTTTATTTTTTGGAGAACCAAATACAATCTATGCATTAAAAGAAATTGTAAACAGTTTAAATAGAAAACGCAGTTTTAATATGATTTTATGCACCGGTTTGTTTTTTGGAGTTCAAATTCGATTACTCTGTATGTGTTATTTGTATATGCTATACTTAATAATAATAAACAAAGAGGAATGGTTGAGATTAGATGTGGCTCATCGCATTGATACTATATATCTGAATTTTTAATGTTTCTAAAATATAAAAAATTAAGGGCAGTTACACACTAAAAACCTCCCTAGAAACATTCCTTCCTCATATATTTCTAAGAGGCAATTTTGAAAACCTAAGTAATGTTCTCTATTATAAAGATTTAAGATGTTATTGTTGTATCTAATCCTCAGTGTCCTGCAGTGCGGGAAGGACATCCCATGAGTAATCTATTCATGGATGGAGGTAAAGGGGCAGCTCCTGTGATGGAGCATCCATAGATGGAAGTGCCTTCCAGGAGGACTTTTAGGGGGAACTACCCCGCATTTGCGTATCATATGGGAGAAAACCTGGAAAACTCCCACGAGGTCCGACTAATTAGGTAAGATGCTGAACATCACAAATGTCACCGAGTCTCCTTGATTGTTTCAGAAAATCAAGGAGACTCGGTGACATTTGTGATGCTCAGACATTTGTGATGTGTCTAGAACAAAGTCGCTAGTTAATTGAACTTCCAGCTTAATGCTCACCAGCGGCGCACATTGCCATTGATCCACGAGTCAGGCCCCATATGCCATTATTTTTGTAAATTAAAAAATGCTGTTAATAAATACACTTTGTTGTATGCTTGTTATAAATATATGTTTTATACTACATGCTCAGCGATACGGAGCAGAAATATATTGCTGCTTGTTATAAATACGCTTGTCCTATTGTAAATTAATATATCAAATGAAATTTACATTACAGAAACAGTAATAGAAACCAAAGATATTTGTTTTACTATTTCAGTATCACTTTAAAATTGGATTGTTTTACACTACTGTAGTTTTTCTTATTTGGAGACATAAACTCAACTTAATGATCCTGGTGCTATAATTAGTCAATGACCACACAAACCACTGTTCTAACTCCCAAATTATCACATGGATCCAGAATCATCTTCCCTGGAGCTAATTGGCATCTCTTGAGACAATTACAATCCTCCCAATTCTCGGAGGAAAGAGTTCCATTAATGGAGATGATTATTCAATGCTGAAGGATAAGCCTTCTCCACTACTGGAAGGATCAGAGAATTGTGAAAAATTGCTGAAAGTCTTCAGCTCTCGGCGGAATACATATCTTGACTGAGAGTAATTAATCTTGAAGTCGAATATCGAGTCCACGCAAAAACTTCCATCTCGAAAATTATCATTTTTTGTAATGGATAGAAAAATTCATCATGTCTCGATATTTTCAGATATACTTAATGGGTAAAACTACTTGTAATTAACTATTCGCAATAGTTTTCATTGCAATTTTTAGTGGGTGGTTTTTCATTTTGATAAAGATTAGGGGAAACATTTTTATATCAATATGACTAGTGGTTTCATACAATCAACGGAAAAGATAAATCTCCTCGGCTAATGATACTTATATTGTCAATAGAAAGTGAACTTCAATTACAATTAATTTTTACTAATTTCTTCCCATTCCGTATTTTAGGCTGAAATCATTTATTAGTCCTACTTAAATTAATATATTATATCATTTTTATTTAAATATACTACTTGTATACTAAAATAGAGGCCTGATGGCCAAGTGACTAGCGCTCGATGTCATACATAGGCTTCGTGTTCGAGCACCGGCGATGCCATGGATGTTTGTAGTAGTTCGGAATCCACTTTAAACTGTAGGTCCCTGTCTAATATGACTGTAGAGCATTGACCAGTAGAACAATCAACTTATATTACACCCTGGATAAAGCTGAATCTGCTATATATCTGTCATTTTTGGCGAATAAAAAAGAATGGAAATTATTAAAGTGCTAGGTATTCGATATGATCGTATGTGAATAAAATTTGACTAATTCCTTTAAAAAAAGTCAAATTATTTTTAAAGGAAGGGAAAACATAGTATTTGCAACTAATGTTTCCTTATTATAACTAACATATACCATCCTTTTTGTAAATTGACATATCAAGTGAAACCTTACATCTTAGAAACAATGAATGAATGAAAAGATATTTGTTTTAATTTTTTTGGCATCACCAATAAATCAGAATGTGTTAGTGACTAGTGTAGTTTTCTTATTTGGAGAAGTAACTTAAACTTAATGATCCTGGTGCTATAATTAGTCAATAACCAAACAAACCCCTGTCCTAACTTCCAAGTTATCACATGAATCCAGAATCATCTTCCTTGGAGCTAATTGGCATCTCTTGAGACAATTACAATCCCCCAATTCTCAGAGAGGAAGAGAGTTCCATTAATGGAGATGATTATTCAATGCTGAAGGATAAGCCTTCTCCACTACTGGAAGGATCAGAGAATTGTGAAAATTGCTGAAAGTCTTCAGCTCTCCGCGGAGTACATATCTCGACTGAGAGTAATTAATCTTGAAGTCAAATATCGAGTCCACGCAGAAAAACTTTCATCTCGAAAATTATCAGTTTTTGCAATAGTTCGAAAAATTCTTCAAGTTTGAATATTTTCAGATACACTTAATGGGTAAAACTGTTAGTAAACTATTCATCCTAACTATTCGCAATAGTTTTCGTTGTAATATTTTAAAGGGTGCTTTTCAATTTCGATAAAGATTAGGGAAAACATTTTTATATGAATATGAATGATAGCTAGCTAATGATATATTGTCAATACAAAGTGAACATTTATAATTAATTTTTACTAATTTCTTTCTATTCCAATTTTTAGGATGATATCATTTATTAATCCTATTTAAATTAATGTATATCATTTTTATTTAAACATACTACGTGTATACTAAAATAGAGGCCTGGCGGCCTAATGACTAGCGCTTGGTGACACAGATTTCGTGTTCGAGACCCGGCGATGCCAAGGGTGTTTGTAGTAGTTCGGAATCCACTTTAATCCTTAGTTCCCTGTCTAATAAACTTTCCTATCTATTTGTCTAATAGCGTCGGGCGTGGCTGACAATCCCAATATGTAATTTTAGTTTAAAAACACTAAAAGCACGCTTTTAGAGTTAATCAAACTAAAAAGTAAAAAAATAATTGTTAGCATAAGAATAAAATTACTAACGAGAAAATGAATGTCACTGTTCTAAAAGCGTAAGGTGCTCGATATCAATCGCTATAATTTTTCACTGGTTTCATTTAGAAATGCAGAGTTAGTTTAAAAATGTCATCTTTGCATGACATTTTTAATCAAATTTTATATCAAATATGTATGACATATATTATGATATATGTATATACATATATATACACATATATCTTTAGCAGGTTTTCATATTTCAGTTTTTAGATTGGTAATAATCTGATTTAAATTAATATATTATATAATTTTTTATTTAATTATAATATAGGAATACTAAAATAGTGTTTCTTGAAACGTAATTGGATACAATTTATTTCCCTTTAATTTTTTTAAAATTTTTGTAAAAATAATATTAATTAAATGTGCTTTTATAATTAATTAAATATATATATATATATATATATATATATATAGCCTTGAAAATTCATTCCTTTTGTAATTTTTAAAAATATTTTAATACTTGTGTGGAATATTAAAAATATATTTTAATTATTTCCACTAGAAAATTAAAAATCAGATTTGAAAATATGTTTCTAATTCAGCTTTCATTTCATTCTCCTTGATTTAATTTCTGAAGCAGATGTATTCGAAATCTTTGAAAGCACAGAAGATGAGTTGGATTAAAATTTAAGTATGTCACATTGTTGTCAGAATAAAAGTTCGTTATATTTTAAGATTTAGTTACCACATGAACTACTTCATTCGCTGCATACTTCTTAGACAGTGCAAAGCTTATTAATATTTCATATTATTCTATAAAAGTAAAAATTCGTATAACTCACAAATTTTTATCAATTGAACTTGAAAACTGAAAGTATTTTCAAGATATAATGGTGTCACATAACCATACAGTCTATATTGATTTTTTCATCGGTTTATATTTATCTTACAAATAGACCATTTCTGTAAAATATATATTTTGTAATTCATTATTACTATGTTTGATACTTTCTTCAGAAAATATAATTTATTGTTTTTTTTTTTTTAAAAGTAAATTTTTGATAAAATTAAAAAAATGATTTTTGATTTTATTTTTGATAAAAAAAATTTTTAGATTTTGAAAATATGAATTATTTAAATAAAAATAATTCAAATTTTATGCAAAAATTATCACTTTTTCAAACTGAAATAGAAATCTCTCAAATATCGAGCTTTCATAACAAATAACTGATGAGTACAGGGGAAGGATATCTTCTGGGTGTCTTTTAAAGGAAATGCTCCTCATTTACATGTAATTTGGGTGAAAAAAAGAAACGCTGAAGACAATCAAAGTAAATTTTCACAATACATGCTCCGTCATTATTGTCATCGATTCTAATCCTGTTTAAAAGTAGATATTTCAAACCAATGATTCACACATAGATTCCATTTCATTAGCGCTGATTCACATTCATTTAGCTTATTCTACTGCGGTAACTTGGTAACACACAAAACTAAACTTGCGGTAACTTATTCCACTTGGTAACACACAAAATTAAACATGAACAAAAATATCTTTCTTCGTAAAATTTGCTTGAAAATTAAGTGTCTCATTAATGATTCATCTTTATTATTAATGTTACGTTCAACTATCGTTGTAAAATGTTTTTTTTTCTTTCATCCGACATTTTGATTTTGCTCATTTACTATTTGTACAGTGTAATTAAAATAGATTTGACTATAATTTAATGTTCTGTTCAATATGAGGCAAACCTGTTATATAGTACTACAGTCATTGGAAGAAACTGCGTATTAAGAGTAAAAGTCTGAGAAGTAATTGTCTGGCATGTGGTCTGACATAGTAAAATTACTTAATCTATCTGATTGTCAATGCTACCATTACTGCAATAATCTTCATTAAATCGATTCGCTTTTCGAAGGAGAGTTTGTAATGTGCACCACCATTGAAATCAATAGTCAGCATATTTGCCTTTATTTCATAAATCAGTAGATCTCTCATTCAACTAATATAGTGATTGTCAAAATTGTCGACATCAATGTCTTTATCATGCGCTATATGCTATATAATATCGGTCACTGTAGGTTCATTCCGAATTGACATTTCACACAGTAAAACATATTTTTTTTGTGGGTCTCGTAATCAATCTGTGCATGCCGTGAATAATAGTCTAATGATAATAATCACAGGTCGAAACAATCACAGATGGGATATGGACTATGTGATGAGTTGCCGCATCGCGATTGGTGATAGACGGGCTAAGGCAATGTCCACTCCAATGAGAAGTGAGGGAAACTGCCACTCCCCCTCACTTTTGACGAATTTTTTAATGGGAGGTTTTTAGAGAAGAAGAAGGGAGTTCTGCGACGAGCAAACCAGAAGTGTTGTTTTTCTTTTTTTCTGAAAGTGATTGAACAGGCTGGATATTCTTCCTTTTAACAAAGTGAGACCCTTCTGATTTCCTGCATCACGCCGTGCCGGTTTGTCGCACACCATTGCGTTTGATTCGTCATAGACTCGAGAACTCTGAAAATCTTCGACCTTGGAGTGAACTGCACTTATGAATCAAATTTAATTCTTTCTTTTTTGTAAATAATAATTTGTGATAAATAGAATTCTGTACATATATATATCAGGTTCATGGGAACACTTTAATTTTTATTTACAAGCCTTATATTAAAGTATTCTATGAACGTGAATGTGGCCCTTTTTTGAAGGCGTTATAGATCTAGTATAGGCTGAGACGTCGCATAGATCAGTGTGCCACTAAATTAATATATAGAAATTTAAATGTTAAAATAGATTAATTTTGATCAAACAAGATAATAGATTTTAAGTGTAAAAACCCTCTTTCTCAAGAAGAAATTTGCTTTCAAATACAATCATCAGATTATCCCTTATGCAAGAGGTACTTCATTAAATTCATTCAGAAACTGAAAGTTGGTAATCACCTGGATTTGATGCCCCTATTAGTATTTGTTATCATAATAAACTATGTTGAAATATTTAACAAATGCATTATGAAAAAAATTATTAATAAGAAATGAAAAACAGAAAAATGAGTTTTAATTTTAATTGGTTACATGACTATTTTTCTAAAATTAAATTTCAGAAATGCAATTTAATTAAATTATTTTCAAAATTTAAAATCTTTTCCCGTAAACTCTTATTTTTCCGGTATGTGTAATAATAACGCTTTAGTTAATGCATTCCTTTTTTCAAGCGTTAATTAAAATCTTAATTTATTAAGGAAGGGGAATTTTTTTCTTCCTAACATAATACTTAACTTTTATGTTTAAAAGTATATTTTTGAATAAAGTTTGAAAGACTTTTCCTGAATAAAAGAAAGGCAAATTTATTGTAAAAAAAAAAGCATTTTAAAATTCTTCGGCTAAAAACTGTAAAGAAAACAAGCAAAGTTTTAGAATTTAACGCCTTTCAAATACTTATAAGCTGTAAAGATACGTTAGTTAGGTGAATTTATTTGTTTATCATATTGGAAAAATAAAATTAAGCAAATTATTAAATATTTTTTGTCTTTTAAATTAAGTTATAATGTAAATATTTTTAATGATATTATTTAAATTTCATAATTACTTGACAGTAATAAACATTTTTAAATATACTTTTATTACTTTATTCTTATTTATAAATCTTTCTTCAGTTTATTTAATTAAATTGAGTACTCACATTAAAAAGTGTTTTTTATTTAAAATTTAGAATTTCTGTTAATATATGTATATTTTTTTCCTTAATTTAAGTGTTAAAATTGTTTTATTTTCATTTGTTATATTATGTTTTATAATGCGCTGTAGGGAACTTTATAAATTAAGTAATTAAATCTTGTAACTTTATAATTAAAGAACCTACTAAATAAACATAACATATTATTATGCCTTGTTACGTTTAGCTAATTATTAAGGTAAAATTTTTTTCATGTTTAGAAAATTGATGTGGAGTGGCTAAATGGATGTCATGTTTGTTTTCGTATTAAATAACCTTAGTAAGGTTATTTAATAAGTTTCCGGGTTTCAAACATGGCTGACTCTAACGGCACATGTATGGATATACATAAAAGGTGAGGTTTTTAATTAGGTTAGACGTCTGTCAACATAATCAATTGTAATATCAATACATATCGTAACGCAAAAATATATTTTTAACAACGTAGATGTCTATTTAGTTTGTCGGTCTACGATAACTTTTTTGTATACGTTAGGTTAATTATACCGGAACCTACTTTTCAACGGGGATTTCGAACCATCAACAGACATCCATGTCGCCGCTCGGGTTCGAACCTAAGACCAGATCGATAGCCATTTGGCCATCAGACCGAAGATGATGAGTTCTATGCCAAATAAAGATCATTTGCGGGAAGCTTCGCCTTTCTGCTTTAACTTAAAGAAGAAGGTAGCTAAAATATATGGTTTGCTTAAGGATGTCTAGGATAAATATTCACTGTTAAAACTACCTGTGAAGATTGGCTAAAATGCTTTAGAAGTAGCAATTTCAAGACTGAGGAAAGGTGCCCTCTGGAAGGTAATGAAATAAAAATGAGGAAACGAAACTTCCAATTGGCATTGGTACCATCAACAACTAACACATTTTAACCATGTATTGCTCTGAAAACCGCCAGAATGGGACACGAGACGCGAATGAGCGATATTGCATTATGGCAACATTCCGTCTCATTGTACTTCCATCGTCCAGGACACCATCAAAACACTGAAATGGGGTCTGCTGCCACACCCGCCTTATTCACCAACCTGGCACCTTCTTGTTTCGGTCGATTTACCATGGCTTGGTGGCCACTTGACCAATTTTGAAGAAGTGCAAAAATTAAATGAACGGCTTCGGTCTAAAAATACCTCGTTTATTGTCGCGGTATTCATGTACTACAGAGAGATGGCAAGATGTGTGGCTAGTGAGAGATGATACTTAAATAAAAATGTTCATACTTTTCTTGAAATTTGCAGTTTTCGATTGATAAAAAACCTGAAACTTAGATGAGCACCTAGTAGTTAGCACGCCCCCCCAAAAACGAAATCGTACCTGGAGTTCTATTATTAATGCAGTGAACATTCTTGATAAATTAGTAGATCAGATCCTCTGAGATTGAAAAGTAAGCCCCTCTCCAGTTGTTCCTAGTTGAAATTGTTTAAATTATGCTGGAAAGATTTGGATACTGTGATGAACTTTGTGTAATCCTAAATCTGTATTTTTAGAGGCAAATAACCTTAGGAAAAGCTGTTTGGTATACGAAAACAACATCATTTTCAGAGAATTATTTTACTGAGTTTTGGCTTAAAGTGAAGAAAATTCCGTAACGCTTGTGGTTGCCAAATATTTTAATTCTTTTAGGGAATATATTTCAGTTTCTTAATTATAAGAAAAAGTTTTTATTATAGCTTTTCTTTTTCTAAATAAAATAAATTGGCAATTCTGTTTCAAACATAAAATGTTAATATTTTTGTTTTCTCAATATACAATACAGATTAAATTGATATGAACCTGACACCTTATTTCTATTTGCCTTAAATTTCAGATTGTGGCATATCTTTTGCAAAATTAATCTGCTGAAATTTGTAATGCTTAGAAATTGAACGATAATCATATTTAATTATAATAATTAATATTTGAATAAATGATTTAAGATCTATGTTTCCTGATTATGATTGCATGTTTCTTATCCCACTTGACGACAGCAATATCTAGACGAAGTCCATGAACCTGTGTCTTCTCAAACAATGAAAAACCGCTCCAGGATTTGAGCACAACTGGCTCTTCTGGCAACCAGTGCAAGTCAAGATATGGGTAGAAGTGGCTTGAGTCCAGCTACATTTAGGGAAAAAGAGGATAAACCTTAAGCCCTGGCACATGACAATGAGCACAGAGATAACCACCTCAAGTCTAACAAGAAAAAGTCTGTTCGGATCTACTTCTAGCCCTAATTAAAAGCACCACCAATGCAGTTATAATTATGATTTCATAATTTATGTCAATAAAAAAATGCCACGTGGCTGTTTATTTCTAATTTTTAACAGAAATATTTTTTTAAAAAATAGTAGTAACTTATTACAATGTATAAACATCAATACTTAATAACAATTACAGACTAAGATCATCTGTTTTTACAATGCATAATACATAAAAAATTAATAATAACAATAAAACATTGTATTATGTCAGCATTTAATAGAAGTTACTCTTATTTCCTGCGTTTATTTCTGCTAACAATTATTTTTGTGAATACTTTATTTTGTTAACTTACTAAATGTAATTACTTTTTGTAGTTTTAATTTATTTTTTTTAATACTCATGGATTACTTGAGTAATACAGGATGATTATAATGAGCTTCAAAAAATGATAATCGCATAAAGATTTCAGACTTTTACAAGAACTAAAGATTGCAGGTTTCATTCTTACAGATTTTTTATTAATTCTTATTGATTCTTACAGCTTTATCTCGTAAAATTTTTATTTTTAAGTTAAAGGTTTGAAAATTTACAGTTTGTTTGCAGAATTTTAATTTGAAAGGATTTTAATTTTTTTTTTTTTTTCATTTCAACTTTCATACATTTTTATCAATTTATTATAATAAAGAACTCGAATTAAAAAATAATTTAAAGGCAAATTGTTGATTATCTAAAACCAAAGAATAAATAGCCTCAGAATAGATTTAACATGAGAAAAAAAGTCTTTGCATTAAAAGACGAAAACTCTAGTCACAAATTATGTAGGACAAAATTAACCACACTAACGTTTCTGAGGTAATAGTACTATTCTGAGGTATCTCTGGATGGTCCATATAAGTTGGTGGAATGCTATTCATATTATAATATCCACTTCTTCATTGAGTTCATGAGAAAGGCACAAGTTTATTGATCAGCCGAACTATCGCAACGGAATGCCGACACATTAAGGCGACAGCCTGGCGCAAACCCTGAATGAATGGTGAAGTCGTTACAATCTATACCGAGATAGTGGGAATAACACGTGTATTCTTGACTCCCAAAGAACATATAACTTAAGGATATTATTGGATTCTAGATAAATGATTATTACTATATTATGGAAATATATTAAAATATTGTGCTAACTTTAATTAAATAAGTTTCAGAATATCGATGTTAATGCAAAATATCTATATTAATGTATGAGAATAACGAGGTGGATTTGAAATAAGAGGTGTGATTGGTTATAAAATTAAACAAAAGAATACAAATAAAGTTCCATTATTTTTTTTTCATATACCTTAGCAACATTTCTGTGCTATCAGCAATCACTCCGAAAAACAATTTTATATGAAAGAATTTTTCTAAGATGTTTCATGTTTAATTTCATAGACTGGAAATCGATTAAAACATTTGATGATTTCAATATTTTAATACTAAGAAAACTTTGGGAAGCAAAGAAAACATTAACGTAACTTTTTTTTTTGATCCCACTTGGTCGGGTCAATATCATAATTTAGACCAAGTCCATAAACCCGTGTAGTCTCCTGGAAGGAGGAAAAGGAGGCAGCTTCTGTTGTGATGGAGCACCCGTAGGTGGAAGTCTGATGTGGCTCCGTGTTGTTGAAGAAGAAGGTGGGCAGTGCCTTCTGGGAGGACTTTTAGGAGCTACTACCCCGAAATTGAATATCGTATGGGAGAACAACTCGAAAAACTCCCACCATTTGACTAATCTGACGAGGCTAAATGCTGAACATCACAAACGCCATCGTGCCTCCTTGTTTTTTTTTAAATAATGTCTGTAACAATGGCGCCAGCGGTTTGAACCTCATGCATTAGATTTTAAAGGCTTAAAATAGACTTAGTTTCATTGTCGTTAGTATCTTTTATAAAATCTGAGTGAAAATGGTAATAATTTTTCACTTCACATTTTCAAGTTTCATGTCAATTAAAGAATAAAAAAATAGTGTTAAGCTAAATTATAATAATTTTGATATCCTAGAAGAAATGCTATCTCGCATATTAAAAACTAACACTAAACATATTTCATTACTTTATTCTAGTCTTTTAAAGACTAATCTGACTATCTTTTAAAAAATGCCCCTTAAAACTTAAATATTGCATTTATCTTTCCTTTGTAAAAAATGAGTTTATTTCTTATTCAAAAATAATAAACTAACGAATAAATTATGGATTACCCTTCAACTATTTTGATGATTACACTAATTTATGCCGTTTATCCATTATGATAATTTTTGCATTGCAAAATTGATGAATATTGTAAGTAGCATCTTAAATTTATGATAAAAAAGTAGCTTTTTGTTGTTTGTAACATCAAAAGCAAATATTTTTTCTACGTTCATATTATGCTTAGATGCTAAAAAAGAAAAACTTTTCCAAATGAAAGAAAAGGGAAACAATTATTTGATTTTCTATTAAATATATTATGTTTTTATTAGATACATTTATATCTGAAAGTAATTAATTGAGGTTATATCCATTAATTGTATGAATATATTTCCATATTCAATAAAAATATATTCAGCGTATGTTACTACCATTGTGATTATCAGAGGGAATATAGTTAAATGATCCTGAATTTTTTAAAAATAAAAAAAATAAATCATGAAATTTTTAAAGGTCCTTTGAAAATTAGTTCAAAAATTATGAATATATGAATAATTGATTCATTATTGTCTCTTATCGTTAAAAGGTAAATAACACAGAAATGCAAAAAACGGAATATTGGCATTAGAAATATATCTCTTTTGTTATAATGCACCTGGGAAACACTTAGACAGCTTGGTCTTGATGCCTTAAGGCAAGCGCTGCACAGATGTACTCACTTTGCGTTACTCAGGGGGCGCGTGTAACTTGAAGATAAGCCACGGACGCGGAGTATCAATGCCTCCGCAACTCTCTATGATCCTATTAGACCGGGACCTACGGTTTAAAGTGGATTCCGAACCACTACAACACCGATGGGCAAAGCCGGATTTGAACCCGATACCTCTGGTAGCGAACGCCAGAGCGCTAGGCATTCGGCCATCAGGCCCCCATAAGAAATATAATATAATAGTTAAAATATTTTTGACAACCTTCTGTACTGACTTCATAATTTATTGCTTGCTTATAAAAGAATGCGTTGACTTTATTCTTGTTTATTCGTGATTCGATATCATGTTTATTATTGATATTTATGTTTTGATATCAATAAATTCAAAAGCAATCTTTTATTGTTCTGGGATGAGAAGTTTACATGACTTTAAACTTTGTCGTAATACACATTTTTACAGTTTGTGTACTAAAAATATATACTTTTAACTCTTCACTGCAGTGGTGGTTTCGGATTGGTTTGGTTTTTCACTCTACGGTTATTTTTTGCACTCTATAGGCTACTGAGACCAAGAAATATAGTTTAAAATATAATGGATATATATAGAATTTTATCTATAGTGGATTCTAAATTAGTAAAAACATCTATGCTACAGCCAGGATTCAAACCTGAATCACCAAAGTCCAGAGCACTAGACAATTGGACATCAGGCCGCTGTTGTTTTCAGAAGATTAAAAACCAGAAATCTTATGATGGTTAAAACAAATCCATCCTTAACTGTACGCGTTCCTTCCCCAAACTAAATCACTTTCTTTCAGCTGGCAGATCCCAAAACATGTAAAAAGGTAAACATTTGCAGCACTACTTGAATTATCTATCTTCTAGTCTATGCAATAATTTGTGATTGCACTTCATTTCAATCTTTGTTACACAAATTATTAAATGTCTGATGCTGTGCTCCGTCTGCTTCTTTTGGCAGTAACTGCTAAATACCGGTCCTCATTCGGCGTTGTAACTCGGGCGCGACCTGTGCTGTAACATCTACTCACATTACCGTCATCTTGGAATCGTTGCCAAAGTCTGGAGATGACACTCTGGGCGATTCCAAGTTCCTCGGATACTTCCAGCTGGGTACGTCCACATTCCAGTCGTCCGATAATTCTACCACGTAAAAAATCATCCAAATGCTTCTTTTGTGCCATAACTATGCGGTTATTGCACTGAAAGGCTTTTAAAGCGCTTGTGAAAAATTTTACTTCTTTGCCACCATTCCTTATATACCCCTCTCTTACACTCTCGTCATTGTGACGTACTATCCGCGCCATCTGGTGGTTTCCTGTAATTTGCATATTCTTTTTCATGATGTGTGTGATAATTTTACAGGTGAAATTTTTATTTTAGAGTTCAATTTCTGTGTGATTCTGAATTATCCTTAATTTATGGACATGAGTGTATTTCCTATCCTTTTTTACTTTCAGATATTCATCGTTGCAAATAGTCTTAATATAACTATAGTTCTATAGTCACTTGATACTGTAAATATACTATAGTCACTTTTAAACCGTAAGTTCCGGTCTAATAAGACTATAGAGAGAGTAGGAATGACAACCCTAACCCGTAAAAAGCGCCTAATAACCCACCCCGTTTCGAATCTGCCAGTAGGCAAACATCCTTGACCTACCATGGGGTGTTGCGATATATCCTTGGCCTTACCAACAAATCGGTATTATAATATTAGCGATTTTATTTAAAAAAAATGTCATATATTTTATATCATGAAAAGAAAAACAATATCAATATGGATACAAATATAATGAAAAAAAATCAATAAAAATCTAATGATTTCTATCATTAATAGTATATATATATATATATATATATATATATATATGTATATATATATATATACCACTGTTACGTTAGTCTGTAAATACAAATACTCTGCTTTATTTAGTGGATGAAATAATGCAATATATGAAAGCTAAAAATGAAAATTGAAATATTTTAATCTCAAAGTTCACTTGATGAACAAAGCTTCAATTGTCCTTTAATATTTCAAACATCAAGAGCATTAACATTTGATTCGGCACCATAACAGTTATTAGAATCCACTTAAAATTCCCTTTGACGAATTCTCTTGGCGATGTCTTAAATTAACCATATAATGCGGAAACGGAACATAAATCGAATGAACTAATTCCACACGAATCAAAGGCAATTAGCATTCATAATTTACATAACTAGCTCTGAAGTTTAAGAAATTGATTTTTCCGATTTTAAATTTAGGTACACCTCTCTAATAAAATTATACTCGAAACATTTATTACTCTCGATTCAATATTTATAGAAAATTTTTGATGTGTTTCGGTAGTTTTGGTGCTATTTGGGACAAATACTATTGTAAGAACAATTTTAATCTACGAGTATATTTGGTAACTTAATATACAAAATTGTATGTATTTTCAAAGATCGAATTTAGGGAGCATTAAATAATCATGCTTATTTTGTATTTCAATGATAATTTTAAAACCGTAAAAAATTGTTATCATGTTAATAAAAAGTTTTCAGTATTAAATATAAATAATCCATTTATAGGTTAATTTATTTAAATGTATTTCAATGATGCTAATTCGTCCTGAATATTAGCCCTATGTTAATAACGTGTGAGAATGCTCAGTTCAATGCTGGCGACATCCATTGTAATCACTGGAAACTTTGTGGTGTTATATAATGTTTTAAAATATAAGGAGATAGTTTGAAAGAATTTTCAGTAGCATGTCGTTAAATGAGTCGTGGCTCAGTGGCAGCGTGAGCTCGTTTAGGGCTATCTTTGCGGCTTTGTTGTAGATAATGTTTTAAAAATAAGGAGATACGATGTCGTTAGAGATTTAGCATCTTTTTAGTCGGACTTTTTTCTGATGCAGCTGGCAAACACTTAGACAGTTGTTTTAGATGCCTTAAGGCAAGCGCCGCACCGACGTTACTCACTTAGCACTATCCAGGAGATGCGTGTAGCTTGATATGGATAGATATGGACGCGGATGTTAGACAGCAACATCTAGACTAAGTCCAAGAACCCGTGTGGTCTCATGGAAGGAGGGAAAGCTTCTGGTGTGATGGAGCACCCTTAGGTAGAAGTCTGATTTGGCACCAAGACGCTGAAGAAGGAGGGCAGTGTCTTCCGGCAGAACTTTTAGGGAGAACTACAGCGCATCTGTGTATCGTATGGGAGATATCCCACCAGATAGTCCCATTCACAAGGCAAGATGCTGAAACATCACAAACGATATCGAGTCTCCTCGTTCGCAGAAATAGTTTCTACAACAAAGCTGCCAGTGGATTGAACCTCTGTCTTAACGTTCACCAGGGGCGCGCGTTGCCACTGAGCCACGAGCCGGGCAAAAGTAATATTTAAAGTAAAGTATCACTTTTAAAATGAAAATTATTTAACCCAGAATATCCTACTCGGAAACGTCATAAAAGTGGAAGTGAGATTTTATGTAAATTCTTTCTGAGTTGGTATGGTAAATTCTTTGAACTTTCTTTGTTGTTGAACATCGGGGAACCTTGTGTTTGGCTTATGTATGCAACCATCAGCTCACCGATAGCAGGGATGTATTCTCCACTCATGCAACCTGAATACTGATCCGAGGTGCTTTGTACACACAATCTCCATCGAGTCGCCTCGTAACTGAAAGCAAGAGCTGCAAGGGAAGCCTCCAGCGAATTCTTACCTAAGTTCCCTGTGCTAGCTGCGCATTATATGCAGCAAGATGAGAACTGAGATATTAACATTTAGAGAAAAAAAGAGAATTAACTGAAATAGTACCATTTAGAGTTTTACCAATGATCATCTATTGCATTAAATTCAAAAGTAAAGAAGCTTATTGGTATTGTAAAGAAGCTTATGACAGCTTATTATATTAATTGTTACAATAAAAAAATCATAATTCTATTGTCAAGTTAATGGAGCTGGAGTTAAGCTTTAATCTAATTTGTAGTTGTAAAAAAAAAATTTTTTTTAAAGTTATGATAAAATTTTTAAACTATTAAAATATTTTTAATAATATATAAGATATTTATTGAATACTGTAAATATTTTATTTAAAATACTAATATTTAGAGAACTGAGTTTTACGAAACACCTCCTATTGGATTAAATTCAAAAATAAAGCAGCTTATTGGTATTATAAAGAAGCTTATAACAGCTTATTATATAAATTATTATAACCAAAAAATAACATTTCTGACGTCAAGTTAATTATTAAAAAAAGTTTATGCAAATGTATGACATGTATTATGTACAACTCTCAAACCATTAAATGAAATGTAGAAAATTCCACCTTAAGAGTTTAAATCTGATTACAAGACTCGGCGAAAACTTAATTAATTTGCATCTTGCTTTTAGTAAATCAAAGATTTCTGCATAATAGATTTGCCTCAGGCCTTCAGATATGCTTCCCCTTCAAACATTTAAATAATGCATTTAATGAAAGGCTTATTTGGATTACATGTATTTGGACATAAAATCTTATTCAAGATGACAATTGATTGAAAACAATAATTGGATTTTGTATGTGTTATACCGACGGCCAATAATGTCGATTTTTCAACTTAATTGAATTATTGTTGAAGCACAGCGCTAGCCAAATTGTTTAGTGGAAGGCGTGTATTAATAAATTGTTGCATATGAGATTCAAATTAAACTGTTTAATTTTTGCGATGTATGTAGTTAATTAAATGAATTTAAATGTATAATGTTTTAAATTGATATAACTTTGTTAAAGCTGTTTAATTTAAGTTTATATAAGTTTTAATTATTTAAGAAACAGTTGCTTTTTTTATTTAAATTTAAGCTTTATCATTAATCATTAAATATTTACAAAGTGCAACAGGATCCTGCTATAACGGCGTTCAAAACAATTTAGGAAGGAAAATATTTATATTATCAGGTATAAAAGAAAAATGTATATTTTTCATAGGTATACTCTTTTAACAATGTATACTATTTTATTATTAAAATTAAAAAGGATAAGCAAATAAGTTGATACATTTATTTCTATGAAATTTCAAGTAACTGTACCATTTGAAGAGGAATTTAAAAACATAAATTAACTGAATCAAAAATTCATTTTGAATCAATCTTTCTCTATTTGCACTTTCTTTTTAAAAGTTTTAAATGGATTGCCTCCTTTATAAACGGATTTTGTAACATTAGAAATGTTTTATGTATGATTTAAAACCAGGCATAACAAAAATAATAAAAATACCGTATGCCATACAATTAAAAAAAAAAATGTGTACAGAATTTGTGAATTATGAATCTGATTATGAATGTTAATTATGAATATGAATTGTGAATATAAATTATGAATCTGATCATGAATGTGAATTATGAATATGAATTGTGAATATAAATTATGAATTTGATTGTGTATATGATTTATGAATATGAATTTTGAATATAAATTGAATTTGAATTATGAATCTGATTTAATGTGAATTATGAATTTGAATTGCGAATATAAATTATAAATTTGAATTTGAATGTGATTTATGAACATGAATTTTGAATATAAATTGAAATTCTGAATTTGAATTCAATCTGATCAGAATGTGAATTATGAATATGAAATGTGAATATAAATTATGAATTTGATTGTGAACGTGAATTATGAATATGAATTATGAATATAAATTGTAAATTCTGAATTTGAGTTCTGAATTATGAAAACTGATTATGAATGTGAAATTGAATAATAATTGAAGTTTAACAGTGAAATTGAATTTGCGAATTACGTCATTTAAAAATCCAATTCAATTACTGCAATGCTTAAAAAATCGTGCAATTACTTTAGCTTACCATTCCTGAAAACACTGTATGAAAGTGAAACCCAGCTACCGAAATGTAATCGGATTAAACTTAATTATGCATACTCAATGCAGTATGTTAACTTTTCTATATTTTATTTCCTCCTTAACTTTTTGATTTTTAATTGTAACGTTTCATAAGATTTTAATTGTGTTACATTTTTAACTCAAAGGGCATTGATTTTGGGAATAACTTAATTAAGAGAATTACTTAATTAAATATCCCTTTTAATGCATTCAGAATAAATATATAATGATAACAAATGTATTTAACGGAATTCACAACGCTCGGAGTTATGCTTGCGATGTTTTGATGATATAAAATTCATTGACAGCAACTGAAATTTTAAAATGTAAAGAAAGAATTTTGCTAAATCGACCTTTTTCATTCCAAATGCATTAAATACTCACTTATTTTTAAAACTTTACTATATATTTTAAAATAGCTTTGAATTAAAGTAATTAATTACTGAAACATGGTTTTTAATCAAAGTTAAAATGCCTTGAGTCTATTGCATCATTTCAATGCGTTAATGATATATCTGAATAGTTGTGCTATTTCATACTAAATAATTGAGAATACATTAATGTTAAGAAAAAATAAAGTCACAGTTATTTCAAAGCGTGTTCCGTAATAAATATAAAATTATAACAGAAAATGTATTTAAAACCGAATAAATATCCAAATGGCCCCCGGTTATACTTCCCACCGACGATATAAATTAGGAAACAGTAAGCGAAATTTAAAATCCTAAGAAAGATTTTAGCTAAAATGTCCATTTTCACAAATGCATCAATTTAACTTTGATATCCCTGGAGCAGTAAATGGTACCTGATATATTATCGGTTATTTTCACTTTAATAAGAAATTTGGAATTTAGTTATTACAAATCGATAACAGACTTTTTGAAACGTATGTTAAATTCAAATGATACTGTTTCAAAATTAATTTTCTTGGTTCAGGGTATTAGGTATTTTATTATAAATTCAAACATTTATTGTATAAAATAATTGTTAATCACTGTTATTTTACTTTACTGTTATTTTCATAATAAATTCAATTTAACATCCCATAAAATATTAAAAGGGAAAGTTTTATTTAGGGAATTTGAGGGTGAAATTTTACCCAATTTTATTAAGGTGAAAATTCTCTCAATTTATGGAAAATATTTCACTAAATTTTATTAAAAGAAACATTCTCTGAATTTCAATTAATTGCATAGATTTTTAAATAAGTTATAATTTTATTTAATATAGTTTTTTATTTACTTTAGAGTCCTCAAAGTCATGGTTAAATCAAATATTGACACCAAATTTAAAAAACAAAAATCAACGATCGATTTTATTGATTTTTACCCATGATGCTTTATAATTGAATAATTCTTATTTTTCGTGTATAGATGAAATCGGTCATACCATGAATAGCTTACAGGTGAACTGTGAATGGAAGACAAAATCTTGACCTTTTTAGGAGTAATTGTCAAATAATCACGCTGTATATAATTTTGATATGATATGATAACGGATATCGTATTCTTTTTTGTAAGCAGTAACTGCAAATATAAACTTTTTACATTGCCTTATCGATATTTTAAAGTAATTTTTGCAAAAGTTTCGAACGTAATTATATTTGTCCGTAGTATTTTTAATCCAGTAATTGCAATTTCATGATAAAAAAAAACAAATTTAAAGGAATGTGAATTATTTAAAATTAACTGATTGCTTCACATTTAATTTAAAAGTAGGCTTTGATTATGTTTATATACAAAGTTCGTAAGCTACAAATTTCTACAGGAAGTAATCGGAAATCAAACCGAGTTTTGCAAATAAATGACAAGTCATGAGTGTTATCTCGTTTCATTAACATGGAGAATTAAAAGAATTTGATGGGAGAGCTGACTCGGTGGTCAGAGTGAATAAAATAAAAAAAATCATTAAAAGTGTTTTGGTTACATTGCGAAAAGCAGGAAAATGAAGAAAAAGGGAATTCATACAGAAAAATAACATAATTAATAGTCA
Source organism: Caerostris extrusa (assembly GCA_021605095.1). Taxonomy (NCBI): domain Eukaryota; kingdom Metazoa; phylum Arthropoda; class Arachnida; order Araneae; family Araneidae; genus Caerostris; species Caerostris extrusa. Next base: position 30,074 of record BPLR01010537.1, on the reverse strand, counting down.
ACGATTAATTATAAGAAAGTTAAAAGTAATTATTATGAGAAAATGTGAGAACTTAAGGTTAATATATATAAACTCATGTTTGTGAAAATTGCACCACCATGAAGAACTTACGTGAGTGAGCTGAAATTTTCAAAAAATGCAAATTAGCGCATGATATGCAAATGATTAGAATTTCAAATCCGTAGCGCATGCGTATGCTGAGCAGCGCCCTCTGAACGGCGGATGGATCTGAATAAATAGAGGGGCTGTAGTGAGGCGTGTATGGTTAACGGTGGTTATCTGCTAGTGGTAAACGTTAGCTCAATCGTTACTTATGCCTCTTCGGCGAAAGAGAGCGAGATTTGAACAACTTACAGAGTTTGAACGGAGGAGAATCATCGGCCTTCGAGAAGCTGGATTGTCTTATCGTGCAGTAGCCGCTCGTGTGCAGCGTAACAGCAGCACAGTGATGCGTCTTTGAAGCAGTGGACGGACGAGTGTCGGACAACTCGGAAATCCGGGAGTGGACCCCGAAATGTGACGTCAGCTCACGATAATAGACACCTGGTCCGCATGGCGCTGACGGACCGTACAGCTTCCTCTAGACAATTGGCAGCACAGTGGTCAATAGCTACAGGTGTTTCATTGTGTGCTTCATCAATTCGTAGACGTCTGCTGCAGCGTGGACTGCGCGCAAGGACTCCTTTATACAGGATCCCTCTCACGCTAAACCATCTCCGCCTGCGGCTACAATGGGCCGCTCAGTATAGAGACTGGCGTGCTGATTGGCAGCATGTCGTGTTTAATTTGTCCTTAATTTGTGGTACCATGATGGCCGCATTCGTGTCAGACGCTATGGCGGTGAACGCCACCTTCCGGAGTGCATTATCGAACGCCACAGTGGACGAACACCCGGAGTTATGGTCTGGGGTGCCATAGCATATCATGGACGATCTCAATTGCTAAGAACTGTGGGCAATCTGAACAGCAACCGGTACATCAGTGAAGTTCTACAGCCCCAAGCTGTTCCCTTTCTTCAAAGCTGCCAGGCGCTGTATTTCAACAGGACAATGCCCGCCCTCATATCGCTAGGGACTGTTCAATCCTTCTTTGCAACGCGGCAGGTACAGCTTCTTCCTTGGCCTGCGTATTCCCGGATATGTCGCCGATTGAACATATGTGGGATTTCGTTGGTCGGCGTCTCGCTCGTGATCCTTGTCCTGTTGCTTCCGCAGACGAACTTTGGGTGCGCATACAAAACAATATGGAATGCTCTTCCTCAGGCAGACATTCAAAATTTGTTTGACTCCATGCCACGTTGTAGCAGCCCTTATTGCGGCGCGTGGTGGCTGCACAAAATACTGATTCCGATCTCTTGTTATTGTTTGCTTGCTTTGAACATTTAATCATTTATTTGTACCACTACCACTCAACTGTGTATAAAATTTCATTCAATTATGACGATTCCTTCATGGTGTTGCAATTTTCACAAACATGAGTTTATAAAGGCATGTAAATGATCTAGTTGATTTAAGCCCTCCAAATCTTCAAAAATTCTATTACTCAATTAGAAAAAAAGTTTATTAATGAAAATTATTATTAAATATTTAAATTGTTATTAAAAGATTATTATTGCAATTTTTTTTTAAAAATAGATTAATACAAATAACCTTCATGCTGAGTTTAATGATACCAATATTATCATTCATAATTTGCCCCAGATTAATATGTTTGACAAAAACACCCAGGAAAACCACTAATAATATAAAAATACTTCACAATATCTTCATTAAGTAATTGTGTAAAATTACTTATAATTGTAACAACACTAATTTAAACAGAAACAACTGAATAATCTTTTAAAATGCTACTCCAGAAACGTTTGTAAGCCAGAACGTTTTTAATCTGTAATCCCCAGCTCATTGTTGTTAAAAAGATTTCATATAGTTTACTATTTCTGTAAATCATCCATACTGGATATGTTTTGTCACTCACATATCTTCCAAGAAATAGCAAATTACTCTATTAATTTCTACACCACCATTCCACCTTTCCCACGCTGCTAATTAACAAAACTCTGCAGTGTGCAATAAATAATCTCACTCAGATACTAAACGTATACAACTTATACTGATCGACAACATTCTATTTTTTTTTTATTAATTAGAATGACTGTTTGTGTTAATGAGTATTTTGCTCTGATTTCAAATTTTGCGTACCATTTTTTTGTAACGGACAAGGATTTTTTTGAAATGCGAAATTATGTAGTTCGTACTCTGTTGGAAAGTGATTAGTTTTAATTTACTTAAAAGTATTAATATTATTCAAAATGTCGTTTTTAACCATTTCCTAATGTATTTTTGCTTGACGAACATGCCTTTTTTGGTGTCCAGCAATAGTCTGCAAGTAAATTTGATTTCCATTTTCTCTGACAGCGTTTTTCCATGGTTGGAATATATTGGTGGAATCGTCCACCGTGTTCGTCAATCAAAGCACTGAGATTTTCAGGAAAGAAGTCTGAGTAGAAATACAGAAAATGTATTTTACTGACATGTTTCATCTCAGAGCTTTATAATTGTGAAGAAACTCTGAAACTAGTTCTCCGAAGTGTTCAGTTTTTCTGTAACCAAGAAATTCAGAACCTAGATCATTTTTATCCATCGCCTTAACAAAAAGTTTCATTAATCCTAGTCTGATGTGCAAGAGAGAATATATATGTATTCAGGATTTACAAATGATTGAGAAGTTACATTTTTTATCTACGTTTCATATTTTTTTCAGGCAATTGCTTCTTGATAAATAATTTATCTATCTCTGCTATCTTGCAAACAAAAAAATTAGCATTTTCTTGAGACCTAACAAAAATAATATAGCATTCAAATGTTCAAGAATGTTGTTTGTATTGCATCTTCAACAGCAAAATCTTCATGTTGTCATACGTTTCTTTCATGACTACATGGGCAAAAAGAAGAATCAAAGGTTTCTCATTTCCAGTATAAAGACGCACGGATTTTAAACTGAATTTAAATGAATTTATAAATATTATCGCTATTGACATTAGGATCTTTAAGGTGTCATAGCTTACTCAGTAAGGAATTAATAACCATGGCCATGGGATTAATGGGTAAATTAAACACAAAACTAACATTGATTACTTAAAAACAAAACTCAAATAAGACCATATGTACTTGGCTTGATCTTATATCCTTAAACTTTTCCCTCTGTCTACAAGGGAAAGTATCTTTATCTATATAATTATTATTATCAATGTAGTGGACAGTATTCAATTTCATGTATCTGTAAGTAAATAGAATAGATAATTCCTTAAAAAGTAAAATAATCCGCCTTGTTTTTCAGAAGAAATATGTGTACCTGCCAATCAGGACATCCCACGTTAGAATCAATAAACAAAGTGTGACGTAGTTTTTACTTTTCAGAAATGCGAAGTTTCTATAATAATTGTTACTACAAGCTTCTAGCATTATTAATGAGGCTGGTATTAGTATTTAAATGAGAGTTTAATACATAAAATATGCAAATATAGAGACATCCTATATTCTAATCTCTGAATGTAATACCCTCACAACTTTACACGCTGGTGATTTATTCATGATGTATGCAAGTCGAACACTTTTTTTCTTGTAGATCAAACTGTAGCGATATCCGCCATAAGAAATCTAGCAGCCCAATAAAATTCAGGCTCTGTAAAGTTGTCAGAATTAAAAGTCATAAAATCAAGTGCAGTGCAAGTTGTCAAATGTAAAAAGCTCAGACGAGCTCAGAGGATAGACATCAATAGCAGTACACCAATGCGGTGAAAGTGTTTATTAAGAAAATCATGTCCTGTCCAGAGTCGGAAATTTGCTGCAAAACTGCAAGGGGCAAGTCCATTGAGATGGTGTATGAAACAAGTATATTCCATGTCTTATCAAATGAAAAGCGTTTTTAAGTTGGCTTTAAGAGTATGTCTATTTTCTTCTTTACCTCAGAACTAAATTGATGAAGGATAAAGGAAATTGTGGCTGTGGTAACTTAAAAACAGTTTTGCCAAGAGGTTGGCCTTTTTCATTTCCAGGCACCCAGCAATGGCTGGGAATCCACTGAAAAACAATCTTCCAGAAAGATGCAATTGCAATGGGCAGATTTATCTTGCCTCTTCAACAAGGAAGCAATCACTAGGTGTATAGGAGGTTGCCAAGATTGCAGATTGGGAGTAATTAAAGATAACTGCTTTATTAAAATTAGTAATTAGTCTAAGAAGGTTTAAAATTCAATTCCTTGTGGCAAAAATCTCAGCATCAAAATTCGAGACATTAAGATCAGCTGCATATGATTCCTCACAAAAATTATTTACGATAGAGACGGGCACCTGTATTTCCATCACGCGCAGAGACATCAGTGTAAATCTGAATCCAGTCAGAACAGGGTAGTAATTCGAATACGGGTACTATTGATGCACACAAGGAAGCAAAATAAAGAGTGCTGTAGGAAGAATTAATAATAAAAAAAACTAATATTCAAAAGGTTTGTAATTGCTTTATGTGTTTCCACCAATATTTATTATTAATATATATATTATTATTAATGTTCAAATTTATTAATTTTCCGGTATTTATTGCTCTACCCCATCAGACTATTTTGTTTCTGAAGATCACAGATGTTACAGCTAAATATTCCAATTTAAAAATGCAAGTATGAGGAATAGAAATATTTAATCATGGATTAATGCAATTAAATTTCATGAAATCACGAAAGGAAATATCATATAATAGTTTTTATCGAATATTTTATTAAAAGGTTTTTAACTAAAGCTTTTAACTAATATTGTTTATAACTTAAAAAATTTAGACATTTAAATATTCTCAAATAAAGTACTGGTTAGGTTTGAATTCGCTAATAGAAATCATGGTTTTATAAAATTCCAAATTTGATATTGTTATCGAAAGTTAATTATCTTGTTAAGTTAAGGCTTGAACATAAAAGAAACTACCTTTCGTGAAAAATTTAAACCTTTGCATTTTAAGAAAGATTTAAAAGGAATTTATTCAATAAAATTGCATTAACGAAAAATTCCTTTGGAAATTTATTTCAAAGAAATTCCATTAAAGAAATTTATTCCACGAAAACTGCATTAAAAGATTTATTTGAAAAAATTTAGTTTGAAAATTTCTTACTGACTTTACTTTTAAAGAAAACTAACAAAAGCTGTGAAATAAAACGCATCATCGTTATGCAGTATGTCAGAAGATAAAGAGAAATATCGACACAACACTTGGTTTTTATTCTAAATTCGAATAATATTTAAATTTTAATAGCACTTATTTGTAATTTAAAAATGATTTAAAACTAATAGATAATTTATTTAACAAAATTAGAAATAATTTTACCTGTTGTATAATTATTTCTAGATATTTTAAAAACAAAAATCTTAAATTGTTTTTATGGTTATTTTTTTAAAATATTACGTGAAAGATCCAAACAATAAACTGAACTGAATTTAATAAATATGATATTGTATCTTGTTTGTTTTTATGTATTTTGATTGTTATGTTATGCTTGCTTGCTATGATTGGTATTGTTTTCAAACATTTTCTAAGGTTTAAATGAATGCAGATTATTTATTTCTTATTTGTCTTTTCACAGTTATTAGAAGATGTCTGTGATTCATCCAATTGAAATGCGCGATAACTGCTTATAAAAACATTTTTTTGTTATAAGTATTATTACTTATGCGACATTACATGACTTAGTACAAAAACAATCAGTGTGGTTATAGATAAAGCGCTTTTCTGAATAGACGATATTGAACAATACTGACGGCATCTTTATTGATCCTCTAATAATAAAAAGAAAAGGACTGCATGTATTAAAGCAAGTAGAGGAATGTTAGGATGCATCATTCCAATAGTTATCATTCTACAGACGTTTATTTCCATTTTTATCTAATATGAAGTAGATGTGTCACAAGGGTCCAGATATAATAAAGATAATGTTTATGAAGGGCATTCCATAATCTCAACTGAAATGTCAGCACATTCATGATGGAAGCTTCTAGGTCTTGACATACCAGACAGATGTTTTTATGCCTACGCATATATGAGCCTTTGGATGAATTTATATTAACATAAATAAATAAAATCAAATAGGCGAAAAACAGAAAGCGAAGAAAATGTTGCCAAATTGATATTATACAGAAAATATTTTTTTCTTGGAGTGTTTAAACTGTCCCTCGTGGTGATCTGCATAACTAGCATGTATGAGTAACTGGAGGCTTTCGTTGCAGTCACTGATTTACGGAAGGAGGAAATTCAATTTTGACTGAGTAGAGTCTTGAAACCATAGTCAGGTTGCCTCTGATGGAAGTTTTCCAGGTTTCTCCCTTACAATATGCAAATACGGGGTACTCACCTCTAAAATTCTTGTCTCATCATCCATCGGTTAACTGATGCATGAATGGAACCGAAATCTATCATTGTCTAACAACAACACAATAATATTAATAACTTTTTTAAAAGTAGAAAGCTGTTATAGTATCACTATTGTCCCTGAATTTGTACAATTTTAGAATAGTAATCGACTGGGTTTATTGAATTGGTTGGTATGCAAAAACACCTTTTTATTGGACTATTTTCTTTTCTCTATATCTAACTTTCATACCTAGACCTATGTAGCCTCTCATCAGTTACAAATTTGAGAGTGGAATATTGTTGAATCTCATGCAGGCTACGAAAGCCTAGTGTTTAGAGTAGAAAAGTGACTTCCTAAATGCTTCTGTAGGGATAACTTCCCCACATTAATAATCAAAGTCGTAAATAATAATTCTAGGAAATTCCTTCCAGGCAGCCTGACTATAGCTACGAGATATTTTTCACACTAAAATCGCCATCGAGTCTCCTCATTTTAAGCAATGAATACAAATGCAGCAAAAGAATTCAAACGTAGTAAAAATCTTAACGTAGTAACTTAGTAGTAGGCCTTCTACCCGCTAGTTATTCACATTGTAAATGGGCCTCGACTCGAGCCATTGGTCTGTTTAATATGTGTTTCCGAATGTACTTAAGATGCATTCTGAATGCCACTAGAACGGCAGATAGATAGCATATTCAACGTTATCGTGGGTGTATGTATCACTGAAGATCTACAATTTGCTAATTAACAACAAACCGAATGTGGTATATGAAGGTTAGTGACTTCATCTCAGGCATCGAATCTCCTCTTTTCTGAGAGGAGATTCAATGATGATTGGTGCAATATGCGTAAAAGTGTCTCGTATCAATAATCAAACTGCCTAACTTCCAAATTTTCTTCCATATCACATGCAAATACAAGGCAGTTACCTCTCAAAATCTTCTCATTATCCCCAATCGGTGGGCTGTTCCTTAGATACATAAGGGGTACATGAGGCCCACCGATGTTCAACAAAGAAGATAATTGCTGGCATGTACACGAAAGTTTTCCGTTCGACTTTGCCTGTCGATTTTCGTACTCGGTTCTTCCAATTCGAAGATCCAACACGCCATCCCCAAAGTCACTTCAGCCCTTATATTAATATTAGATAATTAGTATTTTTCAGGAATAACAATAACTTCATCTCTACTCTCTTAATCAAAAGATCTAAATTCGTTATTTAAAGGTACGAGACATCGATTTAATGCCTCTAGTTGAATGAAAACTAACGTGTCGCTTTTAGAAACAACTATGACCCAAGTTTAATCAAAAGTTTTTGGAATTTTGGGTATTAAAATCTTTGTATATTTTACATTGAACAGAGTTTAATTATTCTTGATGATAAAGTACATTTTATAATAAATATTAGATCTTAAATTAAAAATATAAATTATAATATATAAAAGAACGTATATTCAATTCAATTTTCCTATTTTTGTAAGAAAAGGTTGAAATAAGTATACTACATATCTACAGATAACAATTGAAAATTCATTAAGAAATTTTTAACGCTGTTGCACAATGAAAACGAAATGTGTTTTGAACAAACAATTCTGTTACCCTTTACACTCTCCTTTATGGTAAATGCAAATGGATAATTAATTTTATTTTTATGCTTGGCTCAAAGTCAGCTTAGAAAATACCATCACTCAAAGATCTTGACTTCCAAAGAGGAATATAAATTATAATATATAAATTATAATATATAAAAATATAAATTATAATATATAAAAGAACGTATATTCAATTCAATTTTCCTATTTTTGTAAGAAAAGGTTGAAATAAGTATACTACATATCTACAGATAACAATTGAAAATTTATTAAGAAATTTTTAACGCTGTTGCACAATGAAAACGAAATGTGTTTTGAACAAACAATTCTGTTACCCTTTACACTCTCCTTTATGGTAAATGCAAATGGATAATTAATTTTATTTTTATGCTTGGCTCAAAGTCAGCTTAGAAAAATACCATCACTCAAAGATCTTGACTTCCAAAGAGATGGAAAAATGAATGAAGAAGATTGATGCAGGACTGCATCCATCAGCTCAAGTTAAGTCTCCGGTTTATAGAATAATAAACCTGCGCTTTAACAACAATGCTATTCTTTACTTAAGAAAGCCTTACTCAATTTGTTTATAATGTTTATCTTAATTGACTGACTTTTCTTTTGGTTCATTTCTTACATTTAATTACATTGATTTTTCACACAAGAGAAAGAAAACAAGGGAAATGATGAAAAAAAAAAAATGTAACTCGTACTAGTTTATATGACTACACAGTTTTAGATATTTTAAAATTTCTAATTTAATTAACTAAATTTCATTAAATAAATTTTAAAAGTAGCTGAAATCTATTTCAGGCATTTTTAAATTTTATCTCATGGGCTAACACATAATTAGTGATTAGAATTGGATAGTTTTTCTAAAACGAGGGATTTACATCCGAAAGACGACATGCTTGATGAATCAAAAATTTCCTTGCCTATTTCAAAGATAAACACGATAAATCTATAGGCTGGAAAATATTTTAATGATTTCAGAAGAAGGAATGTTAAAGTCCTATATGTCTCTCTAGAAAGAGTGCCGGGTATCCTTCTAAAATAGATTTTGGGACAGTTATTGAATATAAACTGTTTTAAATGTCCATCAATTAATTTTAACATGTTTTGCAGTGTTATTGAGTAAATCGTTCTAAATAAAAGTGATCCTATGTTCCAGCTAAAGTGAATCAACAGGTTCATATACTATAAACGAAACGCGTTGTATATTTTCTATTACATAGTAATATTATTTTCGAAAAAAAAATATTTATGTCTCTAAATATGAATCTCTTTTATAAAATGAACAACATTTCTTTACTCAAAGTTCTTTTCGAATTCATAAAACCAAGATGCACTTTGAGGTCTGATGTCTGGCGCTTTTATCTTTTTTTGTCTCATGTTTCTGATGGCCGAGTCTGGCGTTCGATACCAAAGGTTTTGGGTTCGACTCACGGTGAGCCATGTAGGCTTAGTAATGATATGGAATCCACTTTAAACCGTGGATCCCGATCTAATATGACTGTAGAGTTTTGGGCGTAAGATTGGAAACCTTACTACGTAATAAGTAATAGAAATTTCTTTTAAAATCAATTCCTACTTCTTTTCCAATATATTGCAGAAAAGTCCTTTACAAATAAAGTTGAAATTTTTCTCTTATATCTGGCGCCATCTAATATTAGATACATGCAACTTAAATCTAAAAAACTAAAATTTAATTAATTAAATTTAATTAATGAATTAATATTTGAATAAACTGTATTAACATCAAGTGCATTCCACTACAAGTTCAAAACAATGTATTTGAACTTGAGTGGTTGAATAAAAATTATTTCATTAACGAGTGAAAATTTGAACAAGATATATATAGGGCGAATGTGAACTTATAGTAGGAATTGAAAAAGAATACATCGTGTCTTGCAATCTGCTAGCAGACAGGTGACTTTGGCCCACTATGGGGCTGTTGCGCTAATGAAGAAGAAGATACACTTTAAAATAGAAACTTCAAATGAGCTACCTCCTAAACAAATTATTCCACAAAATTCCGTTACATAAAAATTTCTCGTACTTTTATCAATTTCTTTCTAATTGTTCTTCTTTTTTATATATATTTTTTATACTTCTGAAACCTCGAGTATGACATTTTTTTCAATCGTAATTTAGCTGTTTTCAAATAACATTGAAAAGTGATTAATCACGTATGCCAATTTTAAAATTAATTATCTCAGAAGAGATGATTAATTAAAAATGTCCATTTGAAGTTTCTTTAAAAGGAAAGAGAACGTTGTTCACTCGAATCATATCTTTCTTAACGATAGCATGCAAAAAAGGAGTTCAAGTGGAATCCTCCATTTTATCCATTAAGATATCCGAAAAAGATGGCTAAAAATATCTTTTAAAATTTTAGATATTCTTGCAAAAAAAAAATTATTATTGTAACCTATTGGACAAAAATTCACTGCAAAACCCATCAATGATAAAACCAAAGAACTTTTATGACAGCACTAAGGAAACTTATTCTACATATTGGTGTAATTATTTTTAAATTAAGATCATTAATTTTAAAATGGAATTTAAATAATTATAGCACTAATATACATAAGTATTTCAGCTAGAATGTTTCCTTCATTCTTTGAGTTCAAGAAGAAAGAAATTGGCTGTCATTTTTTTTTCTTCTGATGTTTAGAAGGAGCATCGGAAAAAAACAAATTGGAATTACATCTGTAGAAAAAAATAATAAAAGTGTTCTTCCAATAAGCAGTTAACTTTGTCCTTGAAGAAAAGCATGAAGAAGTTGCGAAATTAAAACTAAGTTAACCCGCCGGATACTTAAGTCTGAAAACAAATAACGCCACCCAATCACTAAAATGCCTGTTCTGGATTGCCACTGGCTCAAGTTTTCGCGTCCCTTTCAACTTAAATTACATCTAACTTCTCGACATTCGACTGTTTTCAGCAGAATATCGGATTAGATTCTTCAGCCAATGATAAATCAGTGAGTGTTTCGCGATAAATTTATCTTTTAAGTAAACAGCATCGGCGAAAAAAAGTTATGTTTCCTCTTTCCTGGATGCAGTTTTTAGTTCTAGGTGGGAATCTAATTTAACCCTTGTTCTTACTTAAATTTTCTTTCGTCTTTACATATTTAATATTTATGTAAAGGATTTTCCAAAGTAATTTAACATAAATTTTTCATGCATGCTGATACGACTATCATACATACAAACTACAATGGTTTTTCGAAACTTCAAAATACACTTCCAAAAATGGCTCTGCTTATGGAAAGTTAAAGTAAATCTTACCAAATGCAGTCTACATTTCAAAAAATAGAGCCACCCACCTGACTACACAAAAGTTTGACATACTAGTCTCATTAGGTTCACGGATTCAAATATCTCAGTCTTACTCTTCGACACATTGTTAAAAACCATTTGAAAAGCAAATGTTTATAATCTTAAACTTTCTTCTCTAAAAAATTTTCAAAGTAATTATAACATATTAGAGGTAAACTCTTTCTTTTCACCTCAATCATTCAGTCCATTTCATCGTCTCTCTAATTTGGATCAATACAGCCTTGGCCAGACTGAAGATTTAGACCGTCAGGCCGAAGATTTTCAAAATTCTCAAATTCTTCGAATCACAAACGTTCCATTTCATCTCCGACATGAGTTCTTACACGGAAAATATCTTCGCCAAATTATTTTCAAAATTTCCTCCCTCTTAATCTTCCAAATTAATATGTCTATAAAAGCACTCAAAAAGTTCCAGAGCTATTGAAGGACACGATTTCATTAACTTCCCAATAGCTAAATGCTTCAGTAAAAACGACTTAAACCAACTTGGTTAAATCTTCAACTGTTCATGGGCAATCTAATCTTGATTTCCTGTCGTTTCCGCTCTGGTGATTTTTCTGAGTTTAAAATCTTTAGTCAAATGAATTTCTTCTTTCTTCTCTAGATCAAAAACTTTTCCCTCAGTTTTCCTCCAGGTCGTTTCACATGGATTGACACCCTACTTTTCACTTTCTCTTTCCTCCTACTGTGTCCGCATTTGACTTTGGTATTGTGTGAAGGTTAATAAAACAATTTTAAATGTCTGCTTTGTGTTTTCTTTTTATTTCTTACACTTTTTTTTGATAACTTTTGTTTTAAATCCCTGAGCAAAAATCTCTTCTGTAAATCATTATCTACCGTCATTATAACTATGTATGTTTTATAACTATTATGTTTAAATTATTTAATTAATTAACTTGGATTTTTTTCCCAGACACTTTTATTATACTACCTTTACCTTACTTAAATTACCCCTACTGTACATTCTCTCTATATCGTCATCTTTAGGGTGGGTGAGGGATTATTTCTCCAGTAATATGAATAGAGATCTGTTACTTTTTCCCAATGAAAGCTGTTTGTTGTTGTTTCTTATCCCACTTGGTAGATATCTAGACCAAGCCCGGGGAATCCGTACGGACTCATGATTGAAGGGGAAGGAAGCAGCTTCTGTTGTAAATGGAGCACCCGTAGGTAGAAGTCTGACTTTTGCTCCGTGATGCTCTTACAGTCATATGAGACCAGGACCTACGGCTTAAAGTGGATTACGAACCACTACAAACATCCATGGCACCGCTGGACTCTAACCCGAAACCTGGGGTACCGAACGACAGAGCGCTAGCCACTCGATCATTCAGGCCCCCAATGAAAGCTAGTTGCCATAACATCAAACATTTAGTGTCAAATCAGAGGTGCACCGCAATGAAAGCTGTTTAATTAACAAACTTCCTAATTAGAAATAACTCATTTTCATGGACCGAATACTAATGTGTAACAGCTCCCGGTTTTAAAATTTTATTTGATTAGAGATGCTTTTTCTTCTTTTCCGTTGGAACAACAGCCCATCGGTGGGCCCAAACCGTCTGCTCACAGGCAGTTTATGAAACAAGAGATGTTTTCCTTTTTACGGGGTAGGTTTGTAAGCCCTAAGTAGAAAAGTCATATTAGACAGGACCTATAGTTTAAAAATAGATTCCGAACCACTACAAACATCCATGGCAGCGTCGGGACAAAAACCCGAAATCGTGGGTATCGAGCTCTAATCACTCGGCTATCAAAGCGCAGAGATGCTTCTTACTGACTTTAAAAAATAAAATCATGTTTTTATGAAAGATAAATTAGGATGTTCTTTAATGGCACAGAAATTTTTTGTATAATCTACATCAAACAACTTATTATATACTGTTAACAACAATAAAAATAAATATTATGCAGAGTATCATAAGTTAAAATAAAAAACAAAAACTGCTTTTTAGGATACACAATATTTTCTCTTGGATGTCCCCACCTTTTCTTAGTTATTCCTCACCCAATTACAAAGTATTTTCAGCTGCGAAGGTTTGGCAACTTCCAACTGATTAATACAACTAGAAAAGACGTGTATTACGCTTTTTCCAGAATCTAGGGCTAAAGCCATATGTTTCGCAAAAATTAATGCTCGGAACCCTTTCTAATTAGAATCTTTCTTTCCGAGTCACGAATTTGGCATAAACTGCAAAAACAATTTTCTCAGAATACTGACAAGGTATTAGAAATAAAAACGAATCAGAGGGACAATCAAAGCAAATAAACAATATATAAATATCCATATAGCTAAGTACATTTAACCGATAAATTCGTAACAAGCTAGCATGAAAACAAGCAAGGTTGTCTGCATTCCCGACAATAGAAAAAAAAAATATGAAAGTAGTGAAGCAATAAATAAAAAGTATACACATATACGAATAAAAACGAATAGTATAACAAATGAAGATAAAAAAAATGAGTATTTCTCAAATGGGGATTTGCCTAATTCTGTTCTATAAATTAATAAATTGAAATTAAAGATGTAGAATAATATATTTTTTAAAAAATATAAATTGATTTTCATCTAATCCTCCTTAAATATTTTTTTATATTATGAGCTATTTTAAATGAATAATTGTTACCAAATTTGCAATTCAAATATTGCAAAATTTCCTTGTAAATATATAAATAAATATTTATTTTTAGATAATTGTTAGGTTTTTTTTAAGTATTTGTTGAATTTTTCTGGTTTGTTAAGTAAAATATTTTTGTAAGTTAAATAATAAAATCGGACCTAATGGCCGAATGACTAACGCTCTGGTGATAGAGGCAACAGATTTCGTGTTCGAGTCTCGGCTGTACAATAGATGCTTGCAAAGGTTCAAAATCCACTTTAAATCGTTGGTCCCTGCCTAATATGACTGTTGGGTGTAGGGCTGACATAACTATGTCAAAAAAAAAAGAAAATATCTCCTATCTTGAAATCTGTCAGCAGGCAGACGGTCTTGACAAACCATGGGGCTGTTGCGCCGATGAGGAAATATTAGAATACGCTAATTACACACTGTTCAATGCAATTAAATAAATAAATACCGCTTTTATTGCTCGTGAAGCTAAAATTGATGAGATGCTTAGTAGAGTTGTTAGTTCGATCCTTTTAAAACTGCTACAGATCTCGAAGAACATGAAACGGTTATTAGCTTTACAAATGATCTCTATAATTTAAGAACTACTACTGACATCTGTCAATTAAAAGTCTTTGCTGTAATTTTGTAATTGACCTATGCATCTTTCGTTCTTCGACATGTTAATGTTTGACATTTGATAACTATTCTCTTAATAAAACTCTGCCTTTTGTCAAAACTAATAACATTTGTAATTAGTTGGTCATTACAAATCAATTTTACGACTCGTCTTATAGGATATCGACAAGGAGCGATGCACATAACCATTAATGTTATATTTGATTTACTGTTATGGAAAGATTTAAATTTATGTAGAAGATAATTATAGCCATGAACATTTAAACGAATATAGAATGTAAATTAATACATGTACTATTTCGGTATAATATGAAATTATATGCCGAACATTAACATAATAATCTCAATTTATTTCCTTATTATGATTACCTTATTTGAAAATTCACACACAGCAAAATAAAACAAGCTTTGAAAATAAGTTGCACATTTAATAGAGTTAAACAAAAATAAAAATTTTTGTCAAAATAATTTGATCAATTTTAATACTATGTCTAACACGTATTCCAAAGTAACTCTTGGAAGAAATGTCGAATTGTCAGGTAGTTAATATACATGAATATAGACTGACACAGCTAACCCCGGTTGCCTCAATTCATCCGAATTCATTCCAAAACTATTCCATTCGTAATTAGCTGGTCATTACCAATGTACAAATCAGGTTTACGACCCGTCTTATAGGACCTCGACAAGGAGCGATGCATGGGACCATTAATGTTACATTTGATTTACAGTTATGGTAAGATTTAAATTTAAATTTACGGAGAAGGTAGTGAAAGTCATGAGCATTTAAACGAATATAAATTGTAATTTAATATATGTACTCTTTCGATACATTATGAAATTGTAATTTAATTTATGCACTATTTGAATGTAATATGAAATTGTAATTTAATATATGTGCTATTTCGGTGTAATCTGAAATTTTATTTTTGAACATTAATGTAACAATCTCGATTTATTAGTTAATATTTAATTATTAATATATTTATGAATTTAAATAGAGACCGTAAAATAATTCTGGTATCAATAAATTATTGTGAACCTCAATATAATAATCCTATAATTCCGAATTGCTTTGGCGCTCGGTGCCACAGATTTCGGGTTCAAGTCCCGGCGGTGCCATGGATTTTGTAGACAAATAATTGATTTTGTCCACTTTAAATCGTTGGGCTCTCTCTCTCTCGGTCTAATATGGCAGTACAGCATTGGGCGGAAAGCTGACAACCCTACCTCATATCTCATGTTTTGGAATCTGCTAATAGGTAGACGGTCTTGGCCCACATTGGACTGTTACGCCATTGAAAAAAAGAATAGTCCAAACTATTATATCGATTACTGGTAAATAATCGAAATAATAATAAAAATAATAAAAATAATTGATAATAATCGATAGAAAATTATTTAATAAAGGCAATTTCAGTTATATATAACGTTATATATATTTAACGTTATTATAACGTTAACGTTAGATAATAGAGAGTTTTTGCATACCGTACGTTAGTTACCGTAGGACGTCCGTTAGCTTTTCTCCCCTAGCGCGCATGCGTATCTGTAATAATGTTTCCTATGAGCATGCGCGCTAGGGAGAAAAGCTAACGGACGTCCTACGGTAACTAACGTACGGTATGCAAAAAACTCTCTAATAACGTTAACGTTATTATTATCAAACGTTATATATATTTAATGTCCTTACATAATAACTTATAAACTTTTATAGTTGCAATGTCATGTAATTATAATTCTCACAATAATATGTCTTATAATTACATTTGAATTAAAGTTTCTTTTTCGTCACTGTCCCAACAGCCCCCATCGTGGGTCAACGCCGGCTACCTACTAGCAGATTTCGAGACAGGATATGTTTTACGAGTTGTGGTTGTTATCCCTACACCCTACAGTCATATTAAACGGGGACCTACGGTTTAAAAGGGGATTCGAACCACTACAAGCATCCATTGCCCCCGCTGGATCTGTAACCGAAACCCGTGGCACCGAGCAGCAGAGCGCTAGTCACTCTGCCGTTAGGCTCCGCAATAAATTTTAATTTTATATTAATGTAAAGCGTATCATTTTTAAAAAATGTATCTATTTTTTTTTTTAATCAAAAATAATGTATAATAGATTACGTTACATAAATTTCCTTCAAAATAATTAAATAACCAAATTAATATGATGAGTAAAACAAAATATCTATAGATTTTTTGCATTTTTCAAAGCTACAAATTTATGAAAAAAAAAAAATGTTGAATATTATTTACAGCAAAATAAATAGTTAGCATAATATGTAGAAGCCTAATGAAAAAAACATCCATTGCTGTAAATATTTAGTTAGTAAATAAATGCTGTAAATAAATATTTAGTCCGTTAGTAAATATTTTATTTATAAAAATACTTTTAATAGAGATTATTGTATATTTAAACATGAGGAAAAGAACAGAAATATTCATAAAATATAAAAAGATTAAAAAAATTTGTTTAATTCGAAATATGTAAAATCTTTTATGGTTTTATAACTGAGAAATGCTAAATTATGAAATCTTTTACATTAAATCGTATCATAAATTAAGAATACAAAAAAAAAGTTCATAATTGAAAGGATAAAATTCACATTATTCTATGTTTAATCTACAATATCTAGTATATATATTTTATTATATATCATTCTCTTAAAATATATCATTCTCTTAAAATTAGTCAGCATTAAATTGTGCAAAAATCTGCATTTAATTGGAAAACTCTTTAACTTTCCCTATTAAGATATTAATCTAATAATGCTGATGCCTTCGTAAAAAATTCCCATTGTTAGTTCTTAATATTTATCAGATAATCCTTAATTGAATAAAATAAATTAAATAAAAAGAAATAATTCTTTAAATTTTTACGTCCTTGCGCATTTTTAAGATTATTATTTCGGGATTAACTCCAGTCAAACAGCTTTGAAAAGATTTTTAACAAGCAGAATAAAATAAAAGTTTTCGAATGTGCTAATTAGCAAAAGACTTTATATTAAAAATAATATGGTATATATAAAAATACATTGCTACCCACCGTATAATATAAATCTAAAGGGTTTTATTAAAAATTTAACGACACGTTATCCTTTCGAACATGTTTTTGATGGTTAAGGGAGTAGAAAAGAATATATATTATAATGAATTAAACTTATTTTCTCCTTTAAATCAATGCGAATTAAATTATTTTCAATTGGCTTTAATTATTAATTTGGTAACTAAATATTTCAAATTCGTGCTCTCAGTATATAGTGAGAATACCCCCTTTTCAAAATGAATATATATAACTCTATGATATGTCAACTATTTATTCTAGAGTGACTTGCAAAGATAAAGAGTGCCTTTTAAAGATCAGGTGCTTTATATTTACATGTCATACAAGAAAACTTGGAAATTTCGTGCGAGGTAGGAGTAGTGCCGATGTGTCTGTCACAATTTTTGTCCAATTTACTTCTTCTTCTAATCTGTATCATTAGAAGTGGAATCCAGCTCAAGTATTTTTACTAGATAGCAACTTTTTCAGGCATCTAGTGTTCCTAATATAAGTTGCAAATAATCCGCAGACTGGTCTGAGGAAGCAAGAGCTTCTAATTCGACTCATTTGAATATCTTAGTCGGGATTATTTTATGCAAGTACATTTTTAATATAAAAACAAATAAGAGTAGTTGTACTACCGATATTAAATAGGAAATACATACCTATTCTATATTCTATAGTCTACCTTTGTATGTGATTATATGTATATATTATAATAATTAATAATTATACATATATCATGCATAATTAAATCCATGCGAAAATCAGGGTGTCCGATGACCTATGCTACTGATGTTTATTGTTTGCCCCCTCTTCTTTATTATTATTTTAAACGAAATTAACGAAATAATCATTTTATTTAAAGGAAATAAGTTTATATAATGGAAAAAAAAGTTTTTAATTGACAGAAAAACTGATAAAAAATATAAATGACATACTCGTACAAAAATAATTAACATTTGATAATGAAATGCATCGGTATTTTCACTTGTATTTTCAAAAAAATCTATATATATATTTATTTATTTTGTAATAGATAAATAATTTCAAAAGTAGCTCATATTTTAAAACGATTGAATCTTGAACACGTATAAAAAATTTCATCTTAATCAAATATATCCTTGATGAGTTATAAAAGGACAAACAGATAAATAAACAGAGCCTACAGATTTATATAGTAATATGGATACTAAGTCATTATTATCCTCAATTTTCCTTTTAAAAGTAACATTGAAATAAAATCTTTCTTTTCAATCTGTGTTTCCTATTCGTATCAATTGATTACGGTCAAATTTATGGCAATCAATAATGGCAAGATTATTGATTGCCATAAATTTGGCTTTGCGCTTCTATTGTAGAAGAACATTCCAAGTTTCCCTTTTCTCTAGCTAA
Source organism: Caerostris extrusa (assembly GCA_021605095.1). Classification (NCBI taxonomy): domain Eukaryota; kingdom Metazoa; phylum Arthropoda; class Arachnida; order Araneae; family Araneidae; genus Caerostris; species Caerostris extrusa. The sequence continues at coordinate 11,069 of BPLR01010537.1, read as the reverse complement.
TTAATTGAAATCGATATTAAAAAAATGAGTAGATAGTATAAATTAAGTATTCTGGTTAATACCAGATAGCCATATATGGTATAAATAAATTAAGTAATTGAACTTACCTGTTCGATATCGGTACATAAAAGATTTAATGAATATTCATAAAATTTAATTATTTTATCAATTTAAGTAATAAATATAGTTGTAGATGCGTTAGCACACATAGTGTGTGAAATTATCGATTGTGGTGATTTTATTACAGATTTAACCATTTTTAACCAGAAACCATTTTTAACCAGAAACCATTTTTAAATTCTAATTTTATTTTTTTTTGAAGAAGGAAAAAAAAATGTATCAAAGTAAAACATAATATTTACTCACAATATACAAAAACAATTAACGGTTGATAAGGATCTAAGACATTACAAATTTAAGAAATAGTTTATGTTAAAGTTTATGTTAATAGTTTATGTTACTCATGAAATAAGATTATTCATTACCCTATCTATTTCCAATCCATAACACTCTGTTGAAGTGATCGACATTGCCATCGTATACGAGTGAACATGTTCAATAAAAGAAAGCAAAAGCAACTTTGTAGACCATCTGCTATTTAGTACCACTGCCGACGATTACTTGCGAAGACAAGCTGCATTCTAACGATAACTCTTCAGTTTATCCTAGACCAGCATTTCCTCCCAGTTAATGCTCCAGGGACAAGTGTATTCACGGCTGAAATTAGAACGGACTTTTGTTTCGCGAAAGCGGGGAGAAATCCCCAGATTTATTGCGGGTCTTCCACACCAAATCTTCGGAGGGATTTTCAGCTGATGTCTGCCTACCGCGTATTCCCGGTGGACGAAAATTCTGCGCAATCGTTAAATTTGTTGTGCGCCCTTATTTATGGTGGTGCACATATTTGGTAGAGATTTATTTAGTGTTAAACTCGAAGTTGGTGAATGCTCGGCATTTCGAGAAAATTAAGGACATTCCTATAGTTATGCTAATTATTAATTAGAAAATTAATCAAATTATTAGAATTCTGCTGATTTAAATACTCCAAATCAGTACGACTTCATTGAAACTGAATAATTGGATTTTAAGGGATTTAATTTAATTTATTTGAAATGATTCGCTGTACCAATGGTTTAATTGTTTAAGGTGTTGTTGCTCCTCAACAACTTCCATTTCCAAGCAATAAGTTCCGATTAATCGTTACTTTACAACCATTTAAGCCTTTAAAGTAACACTTTTTTTTTTCAAAAACATTATTTTTTAAAACATTTTTTAATCAAATAAATAATCGATAATGCTTAATAAAAGCTCAAATCGTCGAATTAACTGTGCGCTTTGCGGATTTTTATCAAGTAACGTGAACGTCAGTCAGTTTTTTTTCAAAAACGGCATTAAAATATTTAGCTTTATCCTATATTTGTAGCGGCCTGATTGCCAACTTCTAACATTCTGGCCTTTGGTGCCAGGTTCAGCTGGCAGTGGCATGATGATTGTGTGTGATTCGGAACCCATGTTAAACTGTAGGTCCTTGTCTAATTAGCATAAGTGTGCAGAAAATGTCCGCAGAACGACAAACAAAATCTACATTGGGAAATTTTTAGAATTATGATGTACTTTAAAAACAAAAAAGGAAATATTCAGAAGCAGTGGTGCTATCATCAAATAACCATTAGATACATCCATAGGATAATCAATGCATCCATAAGCATTGATTATCATAATTAATGCATATGCATATGCCAGAATCATCTGACATAGCATATGCATACGTCAGATGATGCCCAGGCCAATGTTTAAAATCTCGTTGATTATGGTTAGATTTAAAATTAACCATGGCTTGTTTGAAATCAAAATTAAAGATATTAAAAATTTGAAGTAATCAGAATAATATATTATTTCAAGTATTATAATGTTTTTGACCCATCAGAATACTTTAAGTATATAAGAAACTTTTTCTTACTTGGATACAAATTTAAAGATTCTTCTCCATTTATATGTGAAGCAAATGACTACATTTATAAAGGTTTTCTTATATACTTAAAGATTATTGGATAACAATAAATAAACTAATAATTTTAACAAATAATGCTAATTAAATAACGGTAATTAGGTGAAAATGATAAGCATAATGTCATTTAAAATAATATTTCCTAAACTTAATAAGAATATTATGAACATAAAGAAATTAGTGAAGCATGATTGTGTTAAAGTAATAAAATCATCAAAGATAAACGGGAGCGATTATTCATCAAAAATTCTGTATAAAAAAAAAAAAGGAAATTTAAAAAAAAATCGTCTAAAAGATAAATATAAAAACTAATAAAGCAAACTCACATGATTTTTTATTAGTCTTTAACAAATATTAATTAATTATCTCCCAATTAAAAAGTAGCGTTTTTTTAAAAGGAATTTGGTATTATATTTTTAGTGTCAGTTTTAGTAATATTGTGTGAAAATACATTGAATAAAAAATAAGGATTTAACTAGTGTCAATCAACAAAAATAATTGAAAAATGTACTGGCCATTAGACATATAAATTATTATTTGACCCAAAAACATGTATGTCAGTTGCAGTTATCCCTTATAAAGTCCTATTAGCTAATACTAATTGATATGGCAGATATCTATTTTTCAGACAAATCTTAATATGCTTATATTACAATGTCTGGCTACATTATGAGACTGATTATATTTCAGAATACGGACGATGATAAATATGATGGAATTAAAATAAACGATAAATTACAAAAGAAAAATCTATTTAGTTTGACAATTGCCCAATTCGTGGCCTAGTGGTAGTGGTTACATATGACTTCATTCAATAAACAGGAAAAGAGATGATGATTAGATTGTACGTTGTGTATTGTGAGCCAATCGAAATCCTGGCAAGAAATTTTCATGTTCCTTAAAAGTCCATAACGAAGGCATTGGTGGGTTGTACAATTGTGGGTTGTACAATTTGGGGATCTGCATCTGATCTGATCTGTAAATTCCACCCATGATAAAAAATAATTTTAATACCGGGCAGTAAGACATTACAAGTCTGTTTCTAATCCTCTGTGTCCTGTAGTGCGGGGCGGACATTCCTTGAGTAACCTACTCTTGAAAGAGAGAAGAGGTGGCCAGCTTCTGTTGTGAGGGAGCAGCAATCGGTAGAAATGTGACTTGGCTCTTTGTAAATTAAGAAGGGCAATGCCTTCCTGGGGTAACTACTAAGCAGTTTGCGTATCGTATGGGAGAAAATCCGAAAAATAGGGTTGTCCGACTAACGAGGCAAGATGCTGAACATAACAAACGCTATCTAGTCTACTCGTTGGTTTTGAAGCTGTGTCTACAACAAGGCTGCCAGTGGATTGAACTTCAGCCCTATTGCTCAACAGCTGAGCACGAGGCCACTGAGCCATGAATCAGACAGTAATTGTTTAAAAAAGGCAAACATTTAATTAATGAAATTTTATAATGATATTTTTAACGTATGTAAGCGACGTTAATTGTATTTACGTTAAATATTCCTGTTTATTTTCCTCCTTTCTTAAAAGCATAAAAAACCCATACATTTTTAAAAGCATAAATATTTCAATAAAGTCAAAGATAAATGTAAGATATGTGTCCGTATTTAATAAATCCTTCATTTATCACAATTTATTGTATGGTATAAATGCCTTCATTAATCATTGTTTAATGTATAATTAATAGCATTAATATATAGCGTGCTATTTTAAATGCTATTTTCGTCATTTCGTATTTATATTTTAATTCTTAATATAAAAACAATCAAAATGTAAAACATTATGTATACTTTACTTGTTTGCTTATATAAGAAAATCACTTAAATTCCACAAGAAAAAAATATGTATAAGGTTAGCAGAACTAATCTTAAATAAAAAAATTCGATATAAACTAAAATTTCAAAACTTTATTTAAAAACAAAAATAAATGAAACGTCTGGTACTTAAAAAGTTTGTTTTCTTATGTATAGTTATCAATTAAACTATTAATATGCAGCATCAGACAAAAACAAGTAATATAAAAAAAAAATTTTAAAGTCAATTCCTACTTTTTTTTTCTTACTCTCTATTGCAGAAAGTCCTTTATAAATAATTTTCATTCATTTTTTTAAGTTTATCTGGCGCCATCTATTGGTAGATAGAGGCAACTTAAATCCAAAAAAAACTAAATTTAATTAATTTAATTTAATGAATCAATTAATATTTGAAAAATAATATGGATGAATAAAAAGTATTGGATGGATAAATAGTGGATGAATAAAAAGTATTTTATGAACGATTGAAAATTTGAACAAGATATATATAGGGAGAGTGTGAGCTAATGGAAGGAACTGAAAAAATACACATTTATTTATCGAGACAGCTTTTAAACTGTGAATGTCATTGTTAAATTTCTGTAATTGCAACCGATATTGATGTCATTACTTTCTAAAAATTAATGGCTCTTTGATCTAACTTTTAAATGCACATTATGAATCAAATATTCATTAGTTGATGCGAAGACATAAACTCTTTTTTAAGTTCCTTATCTCTTCAGTCTACTGAAGCGCTACCGTAAGTCAGGTGAAAATGTAGCTAATGGGCAAATAAATCTTGCCTTTTATGAAGTGAAAGTTAAAATCGATTTAAAATCTTTGAAAGAGATACAGTTTTCTAAGGCGTAACCAGCTTAATGGTAAGTTAATGAGACGGAGTAATGTAACAGGATCTTAAATAATCTTTAATTTTTCGTATATTTGCAAATAGTTTCAAATTGTTCAAAAAATGAAAAAAGCACACAAAAGTTTTCAAACATGAGTTTCATGCAGAACTACGTTTTATAATTAATAATTAGGAATGAAAATTGTTTCACGAATTAAGAATTAATTAAATTTGAGTTAAAGTAAAATATTAAAAATATTTCAGGACTTGTAGAAAAATGTTTATTATTGATTTTATTTTATATCTGTTGTAATTTGTGATATTTGTCCGTTATTTATTGTTATTATTTTTTTATATCAAATGAAAAAAAAAAATGTTTTTTTTCATAATTTTTTTCTTCATGTAAATTTCCTCAAGTCGCGTTTTAGAAAGAATGAAATATTTTACAGATACATTTATAAAAGTAGAAATAGTGTACAAACTTCAGAATATTTATAATGAATAATAGTTATTAAGGGGGCCTGATGGCCGAATGACTACAGCTCTGGCCCTCGGTGCCATAAGTTTTGGGATCGAGCCCAGCGGTACCATGGATGTTTGTAGTGGTTCGGAATTCACTTTAAACCCTAGGTCCCGATCTAATATGATCGTAAAGCCTATAATTGACAATCCTATCTCGTAAAAAGATAATTCATGTCACGAAATCTGCCAATAGGCCAACTGGCTTGACCCACTGTGGGGCTGATGTACCACTGATGGTGATGAATATTTGTTAATCAAGTTATTTTTTGTACACTTTTTACTTAATTAATAATTTTTAACTACCTTCTCAATCTAGAATATCAAGAACATTTTTATTCTCTAAGATTAAAATCTCTGAACGAAATAGTCCGAATATGTACAAGTCTTTTACCAAAGAGATTTTAATTAATCGTTGTATAGTATGTTAGAATACAAACTAAAATTAAAGAATTAACACTTATTATTATGCTAATGAAGTGGGAAAGCATATTTATTTTAAGGATTTCATATTCAACAATTTTAGATGTTAGCAAATAACTATTAACAATTGCCGAATCGGGGAAAAATTGTTTAATTAGATGTATTATTTTCAAACAGTTCCTTAAAGTTTTCGTAATATTTATAAAAATGTCTTGATAACATATTGCTTATCAAAATATTATTCTCCATATCGCTTTTCTTATTTTTAAACAAACATTGTAAACTTTCTCATAAATTGCATTCTTAGTAATATGAAATTCATATTTGAAACATCTTTTTGACAACATCAATATAAAAACCAACAAAGCAATGCTGAACCTCAAAACATACCTTATGAAAACAGGTGAGTGACGTAAAAAACCGAATTTGTCCTTTAATAATCGAATACATCGTTTCTCCAGCAACCTAATAATATTATTTTCAATTGCGTTCTTTGCAATAAAACCTCACTAAACAAGGCGTACAAAGAAATGTGGAATTCCAGATTGTTTTATTTTTATTGAAAACTAAGATACCCCACAAGAAAAAAAATTTTTTTTACAATGGGATATTGGATTTTTTTTTCTGTAGAGATTGATGACATTTTCTTCAAAAAATTATGGTTCATATACTTAGAAAAGCAAATAAAATTTCTTTTCAAACTAGTGTTTATATGAAATTTCATGGCAAGTATGAAAAATTGAGTCATCTTTTGAACAATTTATTTTGTGAAATATAAGTAAAAAGCATAGAAGAAAGTTTTGGAGAGTGCATTTAAAGTTTAGAATTTTTAACAGTAATGTGCATCGTATTAGGTATCGTCTATTGAAAACACGTTTGTGGCTACTATCCAAACTTAGATAATTAGGTATTAAAACATAATAAAAATTTTTAAAAAATGAAAAAAAAACTCAAACAATCGTTTTGAGAAGTGTCAGTTAATTCTTGATTAAAAAATAATTTTATATACTCCCAATCAGGAGCCTTGAGCTTCACTTTAATACACGACATAAAAGTTGGATGTAAAACCAGGGAAATGCGTTCTGTCATGCCTTATTCGATAAAACATACGTACACACACAATGTTGCATTAACTGTTATTATCTTTGTTTTTGAAATCATTGATTGCAAAGCGCATTCACAACGGTCTCAAAACTGTAACTCTTATTTCTATTGTAGGTTGGTGGGCCTAATTTCCCATTATGTATAACCTGAACAGCCAATCGTGATTGGTTTGGATTGTCTCTCTACTGTTATTATTTGCACTTTGGGCTAACTAGACTGGAACGTTCAGTTTAAAGTAGATTCCGAACCACCAACAAATATCTATGCCACCTCCCCCCCTTCGAAAGGTGGCATGGGTACATATTGGAGAGTATTCATCTAGGCATCCGGACTTTTTATGTGAGATGCTTATACGCCATCAAGTTTCCACATTTCTGAAAGCAGTGATTGCAATGCGCGACGCCAACTTATTCAAACCAGGGCTATCCTGCAAGTTTCATATGTTATCATTGAACCATCATCTTCATATCTAATTTGGCAATTAATCCATTAACTTACATAAATATTTTATAAGGATCCTTCAAATCAATGATTGAATCACAGTTGTTTAAAATGCCACACATGTGCTCCAATCGAGTACAGGATTTACTAATATACAAGTGGACACGAACTTGATTTCATTAGTTGCGTGCGCCATAGTGGGTGAGAGGCTGCTACATTGTACATGCATTTTTCCATCAAAATTTGGGACCCCGAATACCTCGAGGAAGGCACCGAAAAAGACTCGCATCCTCCTCCACAAACCCAACTATTTCGGGATTCAGATTCCTCATGGCCATCTATGAAGTGGGCCTGAACGCTTTCAGGTTGACTTCAATTGTGAGGTTTCGAACCAGACTCTGTTAGATCTGAAAATCAATGCATTATTCTCCCATGAGGCTCTGGCCCCCTCGTCCCATACTGTTTATTTCGAATAAAAATTTTTTAAATATTTTTAAAACAAGAAAACAGTACCACTAAAAGTTCAGTTTTTTTTTTTAAATTCTAAAAAAGAAGATAAAAAATAATATGAATAAAAGATTGATTGAATTTCAACTCGATGTTGAATAGCTAGTGATCAATAACCCAAGGGCAATGTGTAAATTTTTATGCACCGAAATGAATGGAAATAAGAATTCAGTAAACCTTGTGATTAATGTCAAAGGAGTATTTTTTACCACTATCATGTTCCTCCCTCCCCCGAGGAGGAAATCAGCCATCCACCAAAATGAAATATGGAGGAAATTTCTTTTCTATCTAATAAAAAGAACAATGCTTGCCTAATACCCATACTATCCATATTCTTTAATACTATCTCAATTCCCTATATTTACCTTTCTGTTCCATTAATTTATATCGACTTGTCTCTGGACAGTTCAAGCACCGAAAGCGATAGTTTAAACATTTATTTATTTCTTCGTTTTTGAAAAAAAAAGGCAATAAATTAACAATTAAACAACGTAATTCATATTTTGAGTAAAGGATAGTAATAAATCATAATCATTTCAAGAGGAAATTGTTTTTTTGTTTACTAAAGACTGCACTAAAATATCTTTTTTGGCTTACACTTATTAGTAAAACGTTATTAATATTTTGAAAATATATAAACAGTTTATAATTAACAATTTATTTAAAATATAAAATAAAATTATATTTATTTAGACTTGAAAGCATTGACATCACGATTCTTAAATCAGTGATAAAATGCACAAGATAAAAAGCACTGGCGAAATGCGCTACAGTGCAGGAGGTCATTTTTATTTCTCACTTTATCTTTCTCCGATGACCATTGAAAAATTTCAATTATCTTGGTAAAGCGAGCAGAAATGCACTAGACACATATTGCTATTATTCTTGTGGCAACTTTCCAAAAGTATTATCCATTGATATATTTTAGATATTTTATTTCAAAGTTAATTTTAAAAGAAGAAAAATTTTACAAGCATCCATATTTATTTGCCTTTTAAAATACATGAACATACGTGAACAGCACAAACGCTTAGAAATTTAATCATTTATAGTTCGATTTTTATATATTCCATTTAGATTTGCCCCTTTTACAACGCTATAATGGATGACATTACGAATCACGTTAACGATTTTCATTTAAAGTCCCTCATGTAGAAACAAGCCAATTCTAAGGTGACTATGACAGCATGTGCGTATTTAGTATGGTTAATTGGCTGCCTGCTGGAAGTTTGACAAATTTCGTATCATGCGATATGCAAATATGTGGGCGGGTACACTCAAAAGACTTTCCTGAAGTTAATAGTCCATATCAACTACTCATAGAGAATGGGCGTATTGTGCTATATATAATATATACTTTTAAATATAAACAAAGACATCAGTTCCCCATCACTTGAAGGGATCTATTACAGTAATTTATTAACATCGCCCTCAGACAGCGTTTAACTACCAGAACCGACTCAAAGTTTCTATCATATAGAATTTTCGATAACTATCTAACTATCCATTTAAAATTAACTAATTTTAAAACATAAATAATTTTATCATAGACGATTCAATTACTTACAGTAATTTTAGAGTTACATTTTAATTATTATAAAATATTTTTACCATAATACATTCTTATTTCCCAAACTATTTTTCTTCGACACTAAAACCTTAGGAATAAGAAGAAAACCTTTTACTCTACTTTACCACGGCTGTAATGTTGTACTTTATACAGGTTGTGTGTTCTTTATATCTTCCCAACGACGCCATTGATTTCCTTGATCACCTGATAAGGTCCTTTCTCTGACAGCTGGAGACTGGATATAGCCTTTAACGTCGGTGTGGGACCCTACCATTTTTCGACGTCCTGAATTTCTCCGCCTATATCCAATATTGTCTTTTTCTGTGTAAATAAACAAATTGGTCTCCAAATAACATGATGCATTTTTTTTACATTTTTGTTGTATTTTATTTTTTTGTATACAGGCATCGCCTATTTGCATCCTTTTTCTGTATCTGCTCGATATTTGTTCCAATAAAATCTTATTCGTATATTTTAAACAGCATTTATTACACAAAAGATTTGCCAATGTAATGTATTTTCCACAAAGTATACTTTATTCTGAACTCGCCAATCTTAATAAGCTGAACCATACTCAGACTTTTATTAAGGATGTGACGTAATATTTTTTAAATTTCCTTTTAATTTTTATATTTCTATTTATTTTACACAACACAGAGCTTCTTAATTCTCGTAGCAGCAGCAGTAAAATTCTTCCACAGAAATATTTTCTATTCAGCATTCATCTAGGCTAAAAAATACATATTTAACTGTTCGTTCTTCCTCTATTACATCTTATATTGTAATCAGATTTTTATAAGTGTTTTATTTTATGAGCATTAATATCATTTAATTATTGACTCCTACAGAACAATTTTTGATCTTCTAACTTCTAAAAGGATGGCTGTTGTTTTGCAGTAGCTCCCATCTGATGTTTGAAATTAATAAATTAGCTAAAAAGTGAACTGAAATTTCACAATCAAATAATGATGAAGTATCATTTCATCAATTAACAGAATCATTGAAAATGCTATGGGGAAAAAAATTATGACATCAAATTATTAAAAAAAAAAAACTAAGAAAAAAAGTGGAGGATACGATTTGTAAAATCCTAGGCTCCCCTACGTCCATCGCAGTAGCGGCCTTCCGGCCAAAAGACTGAACATGATTGTCTTGCTAAATATATACACAGCACTAGTATACATAAAAGTCCTTTGTGCAACACCAGAACTCTGAGATGGAAAAAGATCATTTTCTAAGTTGTTCTTCATTGAAATAAGAAAACTTACACAGCAGCTAGTGAGTTGATGAAATTGGCTTCCAGCAATTCATTTTCTTTTATCTTTATATAGTCACAGTTTTGATTTAATTATTGTTATATTGTTATGAGTTGTTGTTTTGCATTCCATCTTTATGCTCCAATCTCATGCATAATAGATTCATTTGAACCGTTGCCAATGCATTATAGCCCGTGATGTAAAATCAAGTGCTTTTGTAATACAACAAGTATCAAATGAACACTATGACAGAAATACGGTTTTTCAAGTCTTTTATATTTTCCTTCATATGATTTTTACATCAATTAAAAAATAGAATGACAAGCAAAAGCTGGAAATGATTTATTCTTCATGATAAATTCTTGCCTTTCTTTGAATAGCTTCCCACAATTCTTCAGATCCATTAATGATTGAAAATCATTTGTTCTTTAAGATCGTTTTCTTCCTTTACACATGATTTCTATATTGTTGAAATTAAAATTTTTTAATTATTTGTTCTTCAAGGTGTTTTTTTGCTTTCCATTACGCACGATTTGTATAACTGTTCAAATCAATCAATAACTGAAAATCAATTGCTCATCATGATCATTTTTTACTAT
>BPLR01010536.1:0-15335 GCA_021605095.1 Caerostris extrusa | reverse complement strand
ATATAACGTGAACTATTAGGAAATATAAATAAATTGCATTCACATATTTTATTTGTTTCTCATATTTCACACGCATTACTTTTTCTGAATTTATGAACCAGACGAACCATAATTTATTATTTCCACGAAAAAAAAAAAAAAAAATCCTCATGAGGTCAAAGAAATCAGTAATTTAACTCAGGCTGAATGATTTTCCTTCTCCCCGCTTGCATATCCTTATCTAAAAAGAAGGGAAAAAATACACCAGTTTTATACACTGTTCTAAACTGATATACCAAAGGAAGAATTAAAGTAGATCATTCACATTCAAGATAAAAAAAAATAAAAAATTGGAAGTGAAGTAAAAAGTTTAAAAATTTCGATTGCACTTTTTTCCATCGAAATTCCATCTCCTTCCATCGCTTTATCTTGCTTCCTCATCGTTTTTTTTCTCCCCAACTTTTTCTTCTTTTTTTTTATCCGAGGCGTATCGTACGAAACTCCATTTTCAGAAAAGGCATATGTTAAGGAGAAACACCCCCTAGGGACCTACTTCACCTAGACGTCACGGTCACGATGTGTAGATTTCTTAACTGTACTACTTTATCGGAGTGGGATCCGTTTTCTGAAAAATCTTTTGAGTTGATATTGGTAAGAAAAATCTATCCATTGTTGTTGAGGGTCTATTTCGTTTCACAAAGAAATTTTTATAAATGTCCCTTCTTATAATGACCGAGACTTTTCAGATTTAGTAAAGACTGTTTATCCTTTAAAAATAATGTAATAATTCGATGAAATTTATAGTTTATACGATCCCTTTAATTTCTGTTGTTCTTTATATTTTAATAGTATTGCTAAATTTCATTGCTTGTCATAGATTTAGATAATGTTCAAATATTTATGCATTGATAAATTGAATGAATTTAATAATTTATTGTTTATATTTTATCAAATTTTTATAAAATAAACCGAATCATTTAAATATAATAAATATTTATATTTATATATTATTTAATGATTCCCTAATCTTATTTCAAAAATATATTTTCTATTATCTTGTCTCTATTGGAAAAGAAACTATTGCCGACGTCACTTTTTTACTATAGATTTAGATAATTTTATGAATATTTACACGTTGTATAAATTGAAGGAATTCAATATAAGACTGCTTATATATTGGTTCAATCTTTATATAATAAACCTAACCATTTAAGTGTAACCAATAATTATATTTATAAATTATCTAATTAACTATTAATCAGATTAAAATTTTTTTTCTAATATCAGTTCTCTACTGGAAAAAAAAACTATTGCCAACGACAATTTTTTACCTATTATACCGCATATCCACTAATTAATTAAATGATGAGGACAAATGTTTTCATACCATCATGTCAGACCAAGTTTAGAGGAAGATAAAAACAAAGTAATTTTTTATAAAACTATCTTTGCAAGTGTGTGATTGTATTTAAATAACTTTTAGAAAAGAACAATATTCCACAGCATCATCTATTAAGATCTAGTATATAAAACATGTATTGATACATTTGATTAAATGAAATCAATCTGTTTGAGAAGCAAATCCAATAATGACGACATTATATTAAAGTTTCCTTTAATTTTTCACATTACCACAATGTAAATAATTATAAATAAGGAATTCAAACGTAATGACTAAAAATCTGCTAACTATGCACAATTAGTTTCAAAATTTCAATTTCCTTAACTAAACTGACTCCTCATCTCTTTCCAGTCTAGTGAAGTTGCTAAAAGATTTTTAGTGGAAATAATAGAACAGCAAAGTTTACCAACATATCACGTCCTGTTACTGTCAATTTTCGTTTTTGCTTTTCGTTCTATATTACAGTCATTTTGCTCACACTTTTAGGCTATTGAGACCGTGACCTACTGTTTAAAGTGGATTCCGAACCACTTACAAACATTCATGCAACCGCCATGATTCAAATTTGTAGCCGGTGGGACCAAATTCAGAGGGCTAGCCAATTGACCATCAGGCTGCATTAGTGTCACTTTGGTGAAATGGTTCCATTTTTGTGCATTGTTAACCCCATTTTGTAGCACTAAAAATGTACGTCATTACAGTATTTCATTTATCATGTAATAACCAAGAAAACATTTTCAGGAGTTCAAAATAAATTCATTTGTTACAGAAAATAATATTTTATTTTCTAGCTTGGATTATCAAAAAAAATTGCACGCAATTGTATACTTCTTCAAAATCCTGTAACTAATTGTACAATTAAGCTAATTTATAAGTAAAATTTATTCACTTATGTTTAAGTTAATTTTTCTTTTCTAATATTAAAATAATTTTTATTTTATTGCTAAATAAATTTTAATAATAAAGCTTATTTATACAGCCAAATTTTGAATTATGAATAATTAAAACTTGAACATTATTTATTTATACTTGCTATTATTATTATTACCAAATATATTATTATGTTTACTAAATTTAAAATATTTATGTATCTTATTAAGAATATTTACTAATTTAATTCTTTTTACAAAAGTAAAATCAAAAATAGAGTTAAATAATTAATACATAAACAATAATATAAATATTTTCTTGTATGTTAAAGAACTGCACTAATATAATGAATAATGCACTAAAATAATCGTTATAATTTTCGACTGCTAACTAAACTTTAACAAATATTTGTTAATTTAATTATTCATTAATTCTACACATACTTTCATTTCTTAAATTATACAGGCAAATATAAATATATATTGTTTAATCAATGCTAGCGTATTTTAACATTTTAGTCTTTCAATGGATTTAAAGACGACAAATGTTTGTATTATATTTATTTTTGAAATGCATTAGATAATTAAATTTCGTAGGATATTCAAGAGTGCAATCATTTCAAGAACTTTTAAATGTATATTTCCGATTCTTTGAATTTAAAAACAGAAAATTTCCTTTTTCTAGAATTACCTTTAATTTTTTGATTATGGAGTTATTTTCACCAATCATTTAAAGCATCTTGCATTTTTACTAATATTTTGTTTCCCGTTATTTAATGTTTACTTAGAAATTCCTTTTAAGTTATTACATTTTGTATCTCCAAGGCAATCTATAAAATACGTTTATCAACACGAATACTTATTTTAAATGTATCGTTATTGTCCTTATATCCATGATAGATTAATTATTATAAATGTTTGCTTAAATGTACAAATAAAACTGTTATTTTAAATATAAATAATAAAAGTTTTAATAATGATATTTTATCTAAAATTTTATTATTGTGCTTTCGTAATATCAAAATAAATAAAATGTTGTTGTAACATATGGAAATACTTTAATGGAAATAAGGATCACGCACAAAGAAGTAACTAGCAGAACAAAGCAAACATACAGCAACACAGCAATCGACAATAAATCTGTCTCACACACCACAAAAGTCAAAGTGGGAGAGAGTAAATAAAGAGGGTAGACACTCCCTCTATTTTAATCCATGAAGCCTCTGGCCTCCCAATATAACTGCAGGACTTCCTTGACACTGAGGCTCCCAGTTCATTCCTGGACATTTTAAAAGATATTCTGAATAAATTGTTTCTGCTTTGCATAATGGGCAAGTGTTCGAGGCGGGATACCTATCCTGTTAAGTTGTTCCGCAAGGCTAAATGTAAAATATGTTAAAATTGTTAAATGTTCAAGTAGGAAAATTGTTGCTTTTCAATGAAATGGATTAATTACATTTTAAGAGGATAAAACATATACTGTTATGATAGTAAAAGCATCTTCCCTGTTTGTTCCACATTCTTCTTCTTCAATGGCGAAATAGCCAAATACCGGACCAAGTCCGTCTGCCAGATTAAGAAACATGAGAATGTTTTCTTTTTAAGTGGTAGGTTTGTCTGCCCTATGTCCGAAGTTCTACTGTCTTATTAAACAGGATCTACGGTTTAAAGCGAATTCCGAACTACTACAAGCTCCTATGGCATCGCCAGGACTCAAATCCTGTGGGACTCAGTTTCAGAGTGCTAGTCACTCGGTCATTAGGCCCCTATTCCTTATTGGTTTAAAAAATTAACGATAAATAAAAAAAAAAATGTAATTACAATGTCAAAAATAAGTAATTTTCCATCAAATATTTTTTTTTTTTTTATACTTTAAAATAATTTAGCAGAATATGAAACACAAATTAGAGCAGTTGTTGTTAGTTAACGTCATTGAACAGGAAGCCAAAAAAGATTTTTAAAGTGTTTTAAAGTTTATACAAACTATTTACTAGTAAAATATATAGCATTTCCATATAGCCATTTTTAGAAGTGAAAGTTTAGCATAATGTTTCTGAACAATTACTATAGCAACAAATTGGGCGAATAAAAACATGGGCAATTCAAGTAAGATTGAACCAGAATTAATATTAGTCATTCTTTAACTGTGAAATGCACTTTTAAGAACACACTCAGTTCCTACTACGTAGAAATACCTAGTTACAAAAACCGCAAATGACCGTTATTTTCCAAAGAAGAAATATATTGCTACACCCTCCCATCTCAGACCTTTTATGCAGCAACCAATGCAAAGCTGGTATCCAGATCAAATATGTGTAGATGATTTGAAAAAGGAGGATTTTATTTTAGACATCCAAAAATTCCCCCAAAAATTCTCATTAAAATGAAAAAGTGAAATTGGACTCTTGCACATGTTAAAGAAAGTTCAGTCAATGGATGGATGTTCACTTAACTGTTAAGTCATATTTTTTGTTTGCAATATGATTTAAGTAGATGGGTTTTCCTGCGAGAACTAAAAAAGGCATAGGCTTAAATGAAAGGTAAAGCTTATCTGAGGCATATCCACGAAAGAGATTCCTTTGGGGATTCAAATTCTGTATGGTCAGATAGTTCTTGGGATGGCCAAACTAATATGTGTATTTCCCAAAAGGCACAGTTACTGTTCAGTTATATAAACATGTCATTTTTATACAATATTTCCTTCACCAATATATATAATATTCTTAAGTGCAGATGATGATTCCTTTATGAATCAAAATGGAAATGCTGAAACTATTTAGCTCAATTTATTAAAAATTAATTCAATATCGAAACTATTTTGCACATGGTTTGGCATGTTATAGGAAGATGTAAATTCCACGAAATCTTCAAGCTGCTGTGATATAACAATAGGCTGAGTAAAGAAAAATTTAGTTGTAACATCACTATCGTGCCTTTACAGATGAAAGAGATGATCATAGTATTTATTAATTGATCGTGTATAAATTCGCACTGATTTATGTAGTACCCAATGAATAATCATGTGTAGATTTAATACGAAAATTCTTTTATTTTGAAAGAAATTTGAACTAATCGAGTTACAGCTTCATAGGTGAGAAAATTGTAAAGTGTCTACATCATTGAGAATGGAACAAAAGTCTGTGCTTTCAGTACTGAAAGGTGGAGGATGTCTATTGATAATATAAACGAAAGAAAAAAATTATTATTAAAAACTAAACAAAGTCTTTAAAAAATTATACCACTCATGAATTATTTAAAACCAACATTTCGATTATTCTAACGCATTGCATAAAACTCCAATGGTTTTCTTCCTCAGTGTAAAGTTAAATTTTCTTTAAATGTAATAATGTTCTAAGTCAGCTGAATCATACATCAATATTTCACATGCATATTTTAGTGTTATGCCTCCTATACTCATGAATATGTTTTCATATTGCATTGAGTATGTCTGCAAAAGATTTTTTCATGAATACAAATATGCATCGTGATTATGGTGAACTCTTTGATGACGTCAGTATTAATTTGATATCACTATACACATACACTATTAGGTTTGCCTATACTGTACATAAATAAATATGTATATTTTATCAAAAATGTTTGATGTCAAATGCGATAATTTGTTTTAAATCATTATTTGTTTTTACCATCACATCTCATCGTCTTTATTATATATATTATATGTATCATTTTTACATTGTGTGTTCATTGCAAACATTAAATAAAACGGGCGCTAAAATACGTATAAATATTATATTAGAAATTTACATGCTGTATGAGGCATGAAAATTTCAGAAATATTTGATATTCAAAATATGTATTTAGGAAACACAAAACACTTTGAACATAAATATGTTCAACTAACAAAAAATATGTCTCTATCTCAAATCTGTTCTTGTTGCGTTCATTGCTTTCAGAAACGAGTAGAGTGAATGGCGATTATGGAAACATGTGTAAATTATTTGCATCTATACTACGAGTACTTTGATGTAATTTTTTTTAATTATCTCACAATACTCTCAAATTGGGCAAATTTACGCCTGAATTTCATCGATGAATGAAATAAAACCTATTGTCTCATAATAAATAATTAATACAAAGCTGTTCTACAACTAAATAATTCTCAATTTGCTTTAACGCATTCGCAATAATATTATAATTTAATTAAAGATTTTGAAAGGAAATTGTAATCATTAATAAAGTAAAATTCTTTATTTAGTTAATGACATTGTTTACTAAAGAGTTTTCAGAAAACCAATTACTAAAAGATAAGTTAACTCTGCAAACTTTGAAGGAATTCATCGATAAATGCATAGAAATTTCAATTTATATTGCCGTCTTTTCATATAAAAAAAGGCTGATGTTAAACAAATTTGAATAAAATCGTTATAAGCAATCAGTCAAACTTAAAATGAGAAACAAAAAAAGTTCATCCTGCCAACCGCCATTTCCAACAACAACATTTCCCGCCAAGTCTCAAAACAGGTAAGTAATTAGTAGCAAAATGCAATGTTTCACCACTTAGCATTCATTTTCGCAGCCAGTATCTTCATATTCAGTGCACTGTAGTGTGAAATTGCGGGCTGCATGCATATTTATACCTTAATTATTTGCCGTAATTAATGCACTCTTCAAAAATTTCATTTGAAGCAGCGTAGCTCTTTAGTGCCAGTTATTACACTTCTTATTGGTCTTCAGAAAAGCAGTCACTTTGAATATAAGATTAATTTAAACTGTATATCTTGAACTAGCTTAACAGCTGTTCAAATTAGCGCTGTTCGAGCGATCTAATCCCTCGAAAGAACTTGATTTAACATCATTTTAATCTGAATATGTTATGAAGAAAATAATGGTATACAAATCGAAAGAAGAAAGTTTCATGTTTTTTCTGCACCAACTGTGCAAATGTCTTTCTTAATGTAATTTGTTTCGTTGTACTATTTATGTCTCATCCCTTTCTTAGTTATTCGAAAAGCATTTTCTGGTAGGAAACGCATGCAATCTTTTTAAACTGAAGCTTATTGCATATTTTGTGTTCTTTTATTGAAATATAAATGAAGTAATGTAGAAAAGCATTTTCTGGTAGGCATGCATGTAATCTTTATTCAAACAGAAGCTTATTACCTATTTTTTGTTGTGTTATTGAAATGTAAATGAAGTAATGTAGAAAGATATTATTATTTTTTATATATTTGTTTATTATTATTATTATTTTACTTTGATCAATATAAATTTTGTGAAACGTTTTTGACTTACAACATTGTAATAAAAGAAGATAACATTTTTGTCTCGTTGTTTTCTGACCGTTAAGAAGCAAAATGTACAAATGAAACTAATAGAAAATGGAATATTTTATTATTATTATTATTATGGCATTGAACAATACATTATACATAATGAAATGTGGACAGCTTGAATTCTTTTGATTTTTAAGACTAATGTAGAAAGATATTATTATTATTTTTATTTATTTACTTATAATTGTTACTATTATTATTATTATTTTGCTTTGATCAATATAAATTTTTGTAAAACATTTCTGACTTGCAACATTGTATCAGAAAAAACAACAACGTTTTAATGTTTTCTAATCGTTAAGAAGAAAAATGTATAAATAAAACTGATAGAAAATAAAAAGTCTTCATTATTATTATGACAGTCGAATAACAGATTATGCATAGTGAAATGTTGATAGCTTTAATTGTTTTGTTTTATCAAGTTATAATCAAGGCTTAATCACAAAAAATTAAAGAAAATTTTTTTATAAAATTTTACTCCTTGCCAAAAAGGAGACACAAATTAAATTTAAGAAATCAATAAGATATTATAGATGTTTGCTTATGTTATTTAATAAGTTTTACTTTTTATCCATGAATGAATAAATCAATATTCTAAAGATATACATGTAGCAAGTCTTTACGTACTTAACCTTATCCAAAGTGCTGACGAGCGGAAAATAGAATCGCCAAGCACATGAATAGTCCCGAAATGAGGATTATTATCATTTTATTAGCATGGCAGCTTCTGAACTTTGTATCAATTCGGAAGGAAAAAGCGAGACATACTTCTAAAGTCTGCAAACTGGCATTCCTATCCAGTGTGAGTGGCTGTCAAAACAAATAACAAAAATTATTTAGGTGAGTAGATTATACAGAGTGCGAAGCAAAGAATTTGAAACAGTCCACGAAGAGGAATGCTAAGTCAGTGATTATAGAAGTGGCAAGATACTGCATTTGAGTATATGTGCAAGACTGCAGGATTGAATTTGGAAAATGTGCATCCCTAAAATCAGCAAAAGGCATAAAAAGAGAATGATATTGATGAATTATAAATATTACTTTATTATATTACTAATATTGCAATGTTAGTAGTTAGTTAAAAATCGATATTAATACATTAATAAATTATTTATTTTAGAGATTATTTAATAGTATGAAAACCCTACCCTGTAAAATGAAAAAAATCTCATGTTTCTGAGTCTGCCAGTAGGTAGTCTGCCCTGTCAACCATAGCGTTGTTGTGCTATCGAAGAAGAGGAATTGTTATTATTTAACCTCAAAACAACAAGCAAATACAATAGGATTTACAAATGATTCTAATAATGTAACAGTAAGTATAAAATTTATGATTATAATGATTTAGTATTGCTTTTATTGTCTGTAAGGATACGTGTAATATTTAGAAAGATACATTTAATCATGTAGTTTTTAAATGTATTCCCCTTTATATATATGCATTTATATATATGCATATATATATATATATATATATATATATATATATATTGTCTGTGCACGTTGAGTGATTAATGAAATCACAAATTTTTCTCGGGATCTGATTAGGTCATATGCAATATAGCTTTTGCATACATTAAATGTTTCAACGTTATATTATGATTCATACAAAATGTTTTTCTTTGAAATTCTAATTGACGAAGCTGTAAGTGAAAAAAAAACTTTATGCCGTATTCAAATAAGATAATAACAAATACAGTTTTCCAAATGAATCCAAAACTACTATTCAAAACCAAATATAAATGTAATATTAGATACATATATGAGTCAAAGTTTCACTTCCTTGTAATTTCAAAATTTTTAGCTTTGAAAAATATACATCATGAAATAAAAAAGGAAATTTCCAAATTATAAAACCTTATTTTTCTTGCATTTATTATTTTTTTTTCATTTTATATAATAGTTTTACTATGTTTGCATGTAGTAACGATGAAATTGACAGCTGCAAAGCTTATATATTAATTTTTTTTTAATATGCAATGGTGTGGATTGCAATGGCTAGGAAATCTTAAAAAATACCTTCAAAGCGTTATGATTTACTATGCATCAATCCCTCATTTGAATTTTAAAAGGATTGATTTAAATTAATTCATTTTACTATCAATTTTTATACTAATTTTCCATACAAATTCCATCATAGTAAAAATAAAATTGAAATAAAAAAGACTTTTTAATAAAGAACTAAAGCACATTTTCTTCACTCAATTATTGGATTGCTGTTGTACAATTTAGAAATCCTAAAACATTTACAAAATGAATGCTTCAATTAAGAAAAGTTATCATTGTAACATTTAAACTATTTTAATGGATTTCATAACATATTTTTCAACTCTTACAACAACGTTAACTCTTACAGCAATTACATTGCAGCAATTACAACAATGCATTATGCAGCGATTTCAACTCTTACAGCAATGCATTATGCAGCAACTGCAACTCTTACAAAAATGTTTGTTTTAACGATGTAAAATAAATCTACCATCAACAAATCAATAAATGCATTTGATAACAATCTTTTTTTAACAATATTCGCTATCTCCTATAATTAGTTACACAAAATGATAAGATGTGATAAAATAAATGCAATAAATGAACAATAAATATTTTTTTTGCTCGTCCTTCCCTTCATTATGTCACTCACATTTTCTGCATTTCTTACAGCAATAAGAGAAATGAACACCACAAACAACAACAACAACAATGCATTTCCTTTTCTGTGCCTCTCGTTTCCAAAACATATTAAACTTCCGCACAATCCTGAGACACAGAACTAATAGCGTCTCTCCTCCACCGCTGTTGTTTCTGGCGGGCCATGCACACGATTGCGAATTCATTGTTTCCAAGCTTATTTTCAGGCGGAAATCATTTTTCTTGAGGTTCCTGCGGCCGAAGTGCATTGTGTGATTAATGCGTATGCCCAGATGGTAAGAGAAATGGACTGTCTTGTAATTTGTGGATAATGCTTATTAAATATATAAACGATCTTACGTCTGACATTTTCGTTGTTTGCAACTTGCGAAACACTAAGCGAAATGAAATATTAATTACACAAAAACTACTCAGGTTCTGACACTCTGTTATTTGCGTGTTATTATACCTTGTCAATTCGATTGTTTTCACGCCCACGCGCACCCTTCCTTCAAGTTTTAGAAGGATTTAAGAAAAACAAGTGTAAGAAACTTAAAACAAATATTTAATTCACTTTTGATTTTTTAATGTATTCGGCAGAATAGACGATAACTGTATTTATTTTGTATCATAATATGTAAGTATTAAACTTTTTATAATGCTTTAAAATTACTAAAATCCATAATGTGTCATCAGGAAACTTATGACTTTTAGGCTTTTTGAGTTTATTTATTAATTGTGTTTCTTTAATTTGCAATCAAAATATTTAATAATTTTTTTATATATATAATAATTAATTAGAATAAATTAATTTCTCTCATATGCCTTTTAATTGTACAGAATTATTTGCTTTTATTTTAATTGTTCATTTTTAAATTAATTACAAATTCAAAGTGAAATATTTTTTAATTGTAACTATTAATTAATTTACTTGTATAATATAAAGTTAATAGCACCTATTATATTGAAAACTCGTTTAATTATCGATCAATTCTCTGGTGAATGATGTTTAAAAATGAAAAAAAAAAAAAATTAGTAAACAGTAACAAGGACAAATTAAACAAGAATATATAGAAATTTTTCTTTTACCTACACCGAAAGTACATTGTATCTTTGTATTCCCTAGTTTGGTAAGTGAATAGCTAAGTAAAAGTTAGCATACTATGGTGTTAATAACGTATCTTCACAGATAAATATTTCTTTTCAAATCTTCTTACAATAATCGGCTCACCTCCATCCTGTTTTTGATTTAAAAGATGAAATTCCCATAAAGCTGCCAATATTTTGCTTACAAACAATTAAATGCCTTTAAAATACACGCACGTAAGCTTGTATAAATCGTTAATCAACTACGCTAAGTCAAAATTATCTTCTTAATACTGAAATACGTTATACAAAAATTCATAAATTATATTTTTATCATTTTATATGAAAAGCAATAATATGTAACTATTCATTGATATTTCTGCCAAATTGTGCCTATTCAGGGAGGTTCATTTTTAAAAAGTTATCCATATAATAGTACTGAATGTAAAAGATCCAAGGAATAATAAATGTGGATTACTTTCAACTCTAATGTATATTACTATTTGATACAATGTAGCTAGCCGTATCAGAAAAAAACAGTTAATAGGTTATTTCAAGAAACATTCTTGCTAAGAATCTATTTATCATCCCGTCACGATTCTTTCCGGAACTGGAGACAATCTTTCTAGGGAAGTAAAAATTTTGAAAGGAATATTTTGTATTAAATTGCTTTGTTTAAAACCCTAAGGCCTCCAAGAAACATAAATTCCCTCTCCCAACTTTAAAAGTACTGCACACATTTTACAAATATAATACGTGACGTATTAAACTATTTTTAATTAATAATGAATTGTATAATATAAAATTGTTTTGTACCTAGAATATGAAATATTAACATGAAGCACAGAAAGACTAGTAAATAAATATTTTTTTTTTTATATTTATTATATTACAATACGAACCAAGTATGATGATATTATTGGCAACCTATGACTACTAACATTATACATTAGCATAACTCCAGAACTATAATAGATTATTCAAAAACCATCAGTCATTATTCTATATTTGTGGTCCTTTTGAAGAAAATCATTAAGTACACTGTTTTTCAAAATTAAATGTCAATGTCAATGAAACTGCTATTGTGGAATTTCTTTTTAATGGAATTTAATGAAATTGGCAAAAACTTTATTCACACACTGTTGTACAAAATAGGCACAGAAGATACACAATAAGACTCCAAATACACAGATTGGAAACATTTAAAAAATAAATTCAATATGTGATGATCCTCAGTATAAATTATGATGACTTCTAACAGCTATATAGGCATTAAAGGAATATTCTTGCATTGTTGAAACAATGTGTTTTGTTTTAACTAAATGTATAGCAAAAGACCCATCACTGTGTCAAATCAGTTCAAAATCTGAAAAGTATAAAAGGGCAGTTTTAAGTGTAGAAATATTTCAATCGAGAGCATCTAGAGCCTGTTCAGTCGAGTTGAAGTACGGAAAACAACTCTGGTTAATTCATTCGCACAATGATCTATTCATGAATAAAATTCTCCATAAACTGAGATCAGTGTTATCTAGAATTATATTCTTGCAGGGAAAATTAGTCACCAACTTCAGCTGCACAAGGACGAACTACTGGATCAAGAATGCCATTATCTGAGAAATAGTGGTGCATCTTGGGGCATATGCAAATCTGTGTGATGAACAGGCTGATATGCTGGCCAAGAATGGAACACAAATGATGCAACCTGATCCTCCTTTGACTTTGTGTCATATAAGGGTATATATCTTTTTTCTTTATTAAATCTAATAGCTTCAACTAGTATTCCTTATTGAATAAGAGAACCAGTTCTTAGAGAAAAAGTGGAATTCCTTATTGAATAACTGTCAATGACTGAAGAATTATCAATGCCTTTAGTAATTGCTTTTGTCGTTCTTTACTGAATTGGGCTGCTTGTCGACTAATGATATAGGGATAGATAACAGGCAAAGGATAAAAAGAAAGATCATTGTGACATTTAAAAAGAGATTGTGCACCCACATACATAATACACACCAAATTCGGCTTTTTCTTAGATATGACTGAAATAGTAATGAATTTACAACTATATTCTTCAATCACTTTACGAATAAATTCTAGATGCAGTAAAGTGTTCAGACCTCTTGCATTCGACGTGACATGTACGTTTTGCTTACTTATCCCTAGATATTTCTTGGCTGTACATTTTAAATCTAGATTCTGTTCTTATAAACACTTTCTATATTCTAAAAATACATAGAATATTAAATTCCTTCATCTTGCTACACAGGATTGAATTTTGTCCTCTTCTATTCACTCAATATCTCGTCATCGTATTTGTTCATACAAATGATGTCGTGTACTCATTCATATATAAAACATGGTTATCTCAAAATTTTTCGAGAAACATGATAATTAGGATTGCTAATAACCTCCAGAAAAATTTCATGAATTTGCTGTTATTATTTTAATTTAATCATTTTTACGTTAACACAATATTTCAAAATTGTATTTCTTTTGAAGTACAACTTTAATTAAATTCAACATTTTAGATTTAAAATTTAATCCTCATTTGAATGAACAAATCTTGTTCTTCAGAAATATTGAGTAAAAAATCATTTTAACTAAATATCTAATCTGGAATAAAAAGTTTCTTTGCTAATTTTGGAATCAGGCAGCAGTTTATATTTTTATTTCAATACAAATTTATCAAATTGAAAACAAGATTGTTTACATCTTTTTTTGTATTTAAATGCTAGCAAAAATATTTTTTATACATGTAAATTCTAAATACTGCAATTCACATATTTTTCTCGAAATTCATTTTTACTTTCAAATATTTTCAGTGAAAACATACTAAATGAATGGAATCTAGGATTTATTTTCTTACTCTCTATTTTAATTTATTTATGAAGGGACTTTATAGAATTATTTTCTAACATAAATACCATTAAAATTAAGTAAAATGGATATTTTCATAGCTCGTTTAGAAAATTATGTTGAAAGTTTGACACAAATATATACAGATAATATTTATTATATATAATATATTTAAATACTGAAGTTTATAATACTCAAATTTCAGAAATTTATATTTAAAATGAGGGCCTTGTGAAATGCTCCTTTTTCAATGAAAATTATCTTTTCTCACCTTCTTAATTAATTTAGAGTTTGAAAATAAAATGAATATTTATTTTTGTAGCTATTTATTTAGAAACATGCTCACCGGATTCAATGCAATCTACATTTGAATATGCTTGCTCATATGAATTCATTAGCCCGTCATACATTTTACATTAAAAGTTTTAAATTTTTTAGGTATTTTGATAAGATTTAATTTTTATTTTATCAATTATCTAAAATTTGAACTATATTTCCATGGCTTTAAAACTGCATCAAAATATGATAAAAAGACGTGACTATTTTTATAATATTAATTTAATGTTTAATTAAAAAATTTTATGTTTCTAAAATTGTAGTATAGTAAGATATGCATCAATTTTTTTTTATAATTTTATTGAATTTAAAACATTTTTAAATCTTTACATTTTGTTTCATAAAAAATTTCAACAAATACTATTCAGATTTGATTTATATAGCTTCATTTAAGTTTAAATGTTTCTCAAATAGTTAAAATATTATAAATAATATGGACATGGTATATATATTTACACAAAAATCTGAATAAAATTTAAATTTTGTTGAAAGACAAAAAAACTAAATAAAATACTGAAAATGTATCTAAAAAATCTAATTATTTAGATTTTTCTCAAAAACTCATTTTTTTGTAAAGCTTTCAATAAAGTAAAAATTACAAATACAAAATAATATGTTCATTGCATTTAATTAATCAATTTAAAAAATTTTTAAAAACAGTATAACATTTATCACAAACATTATTAACATTATATAAAATGTTATACAATTTCAATTTGTTTAAATATGTTTTAATACAATTATTATTTTCAAAATTAATTTACGATACAGTATTTACCTTTTGGTATTTTATTTAGATTATGTGCAAGAAAATTAAAAATATTTTATTTGAATTTCGTTTAATTTATATTAAACCAACTAAGCACTACAAATTACATTAATAACCTT
>BPLR01010535.1:0-15673 GCA_021605095.1 Caerostris extrusa | reverse complement strand
TACGTGTGAATATTAGTTTCTTTTATGCTCAAAAAATATGCATTTTAAAAATATGACGTCACTGACATTTTGGCATTTTTATTTAAAAATATATTCTTTTCTTTTTGTTGTAATTTATTAATACACGCCCATAGCGAAATAATTAATAAATTAAGGTTCATAATATCTTTAGTTTATTACAATTAGCTTAAATTTATTTATGTAGATAGAAGGGTTTATTTAAGAGATCACTATAAATAATTAAAAAAAGGAACGTAAAACATCGATATTAAATCTCACAGAGAAAAATATGAATAAAATTGAAGATGGTTAATTTTTCAAATAACAATGATAAAATTTCCTAAAAAGATTAGCTTGCTGTATAAGTCAATGTTATAAGTATAATTTTAAGATTTTTCAACTCTTTTGTATTTAAAGTATACGAAAAGTATTAAAGAATAAATATAGCAGTTTTAATGTTATGTTTAAGAAAAGAAAGTTTTAAATGAAACTGTACTGAAATAATTTGACAGAATCCAAGTAAAAAATAGATTATAGACTATTTAACTTAACCAATAAATTAGATTAATTTAAAAACAGTATTATATTTAAATAAAACAAGATCATATTTCTTGAAAAAGAAAAGAACCTAAAAATAAAAAAAATAACAATTCAAATTCAGATAAAATAAAAAATAAAAATAAATTGAAAAAAGCAGCTAAATGTAATTGAGAAAACTTATTCACAAAAAGGAAAGTGATTAGAACTCTATTTTTTTATAAAATTTAAAAATGAATAAAAGAAAAAATAATTTCTCATAAAAGAAAAAGCTTGTATATAGATTAATGTCAAATCTTTATCTCATGTATGTCATTTTTTATTGATGATGAAAAAGACTTGATATTTCTATAAAAGATATCGTGGTTTAATTAATCACTGCTTAAAATTATTACACATAAATTATTATTGAATATTTAGAATTTTAGTTAAATTTCTAACCTAAAAAATTATTAACCTAAAAATACTTTTCACATTAATAAGATTTTTTAATTTTTTTATATGTGATATATATATGGGTATTAAAAAAAATTAGGAAAACATGATTACTAATTAAAAAACAAAAATCAATTTTAGATATAAAAAGAGATTAAAATGAGCTAACCCTTACCCGATTCAACGGGCCAACATTGTGATTCTCTAGATCATCTCATCCTAGTTGCAACAGTTTGCTTCAAGGCACTATATGTGGGATAATTACACTAGGGAGTCAATATGCACACTAGTATCTGAAAAAAAGAAGGAAAATAAAGAGTTATTCACCACCATACGATTTAAAAATATGCAAAGTACAGAAAGTAAGATGGGGGATGGGAGGATGCTCCGAAATGGATGCTTCGGGAGCGTCTCCAAAAAGACGATGGAGAAAATAGCAAGTGGATATAAATCACTCACTTTATGGAACATTTCTCGATTCTTCATCAGAGTGGCCTTTGAGGGGTCTTCAGAACCCTGAACGAGGAGGAAGGATGGTATTGGAGGATGCAGAGTCAGAATCCTTCCTCTCTGAATGCCAGCAGACGCTCCGGACAGACGGACAGACGGCCATCTTGGAAGGGGCATCGATCTCCGGCCCCTCCCCTGCTGGCACCGTGCCAGGTTTGCCATGGAAACCCCATCTTTCTTGTTCCACAGGTTATCTCGTTCTTCCCTACGCCATCCCCGTTCCTTTCTGGTAAGGTGAGGAAGAAGAAAAGAATATTTTGGGTTTCCCATTCCTTCGCCCTCGCTCTGTGTTGTCATTTACATACCTTCCCATCTGCCATCCCCCCCAATACCTTTCTTTTTCCCCTTTGCCAGGACGAAGTAATCGATCCCAATATCACTTACGCATTCTCCCGTGGTGGTAGTAGTAGAAAGTAGCTAGTTTTCAGGGAGGGGGAGCAGCAACACAAAAATGATCGGGGCGGTAGAAACTTCCGGCCTTCAAAAATTAGGTTTGCTAGACGTATGCTGCGCACACCTTTGCCGCTCCGAGGGGAAAAAAGGAAAAGCAAAAGGAAAAACCAACAATAACGGAGAAGGGGGCTATTAAATGGCGCGCTTGTGTAAAAACAGATAAGGAACATAAAGCCGTAAAGGGCCATTTTCTGGTGGCTCAATGGCCTCCTCTAGGAAATAAGCCGGCCGGAAAGAAATTCGAGTCATCTTAGCAATAGTTGCTTGAAAAGAGAGAGTTAATGAAACTTCCTCGACTTTACGACCTTAAGCATAAAAATTGCGGGCTTTTAAAATAAAATATAAATAAGTACAAACATGGTTCTTCGCGGGTTTGTTTGAAGAAGGCATTCCAGAATTTGAGAATGGTGCGACTGGGATTTGAAATCGTGATTCAGGAATGGGGAATCTAGATCCCACAATTTTTTGTGCTCAGTAAAGAAATAGAAAGGGATGGTTTTAATGTTTTCAAATCGAGTCGTTAAATAATAAAAAAATAAGCAAGTGAATATGCAACTGCTTCAATGTAAATTGACCCCGTAATAATCAATAAAAATGTCCCTTAATCTATGAAAGTGTCTATTCTAAGCATTTTATAAAATTGCCTACGATTTATGTTTAGAAATATACATATATATTTGTTTAAATGAACATTTTCTAGTCAATTAATTTTTAATCATGTTATCCTAGAATTATGTAAACAAACAAATTAAATTTATATAAAATGCAATTTTTTGTTCTTAGTTTCATATTCGTTATTTACTTCATGATTTTGGAAAATTCTCTGTTGTAGAAATGCTGCAAGAATTGCCAGAAATGATAACAAATATTTCATGAATACATTATTTGTGCATTTAATTCCCTATTCAGCGTTTTGTTATAAGAATGATCTATGTCACTGAAAATTTGTAAAAATTTTTAAATTATTAAAAAGAGGTTAGAACTTGCCGTATTTTAATGACTACTAGCCAAAATATGGTGATCGCATATAACTTTTTTTTTTTAAATTCTTTTTAAATTTGTATTTATAATTTAACTGCAGAAAAAGGACCATATCTATAACAATAAATGACTAGTTCATAAATCAATCAATTACATATTTAATTATATTCATTCTTCCAGCTGTTTTTTTAAATCGACACTGCTGTATTTAAAATGCTATGAAAGTATATTAATAAAAATATATTTTAAGATTCCTCAGTAGCATGATTTTACTTACAAATAAGTTAACAAATCGGTATTGCCCTTTTATAATTAAAAGAAAAATCTTTTTTCACCGGTAGTCATCTGATTGAAAGAGCTTAAAAAGAGCTTTAAAAAACAGCTTAAAAGAGATTAAAAAAAAGAAGCAATTCGATAACATGATAGTGTTTAGTGCTTTTTAAAATCGTTGACGTGTATCTTAAAAATTTGCTTTTGCTAATCTTATTTATAATTCAGAGGGTATTTTACACATAATATTAAAAACAAACTGAACATAAAGTTATTTTTATTTACAATTGTTCTCCTATTTATTATCATCATATTTTTGTGAATTTATCTAAATATCTTCATTGTAAGATCAGAAACAAAAACAGACTCGTTAATATTAATCAAATTAAGTGTAAAAAGAAAAGGATCATTAATTTTAATTTTAATCTATTATATATATATATATATATATATATATATATATATATATATATATATATATATATATATATATATATATATATATAGATTGATTTAATTTATTCAATCATTCCTTCATGTGTCATTTAATATTTCCTAAATTTGAACCATTAAAACAAGGAAAAAAAAAACCATTTAAGCAATATACACTCATGTCCATAAATTAAGGATAATCCAGAATCAAAATAAAATCTCTAAAATAAAAAATTTCACCTGTAGAATTATCACACACATCTTGAAGAAGAATATGCAAATTACAGGGAACCACCAGATGGCGCGGATAGTACGTCACAATGACGAGAGTGTAAGAGAGGGGTATATAAGGAATGGTGGCAAAAGAAGTAAAATTGTTCACAAGCGCTTTAAAAACCTTTCAGTGCAATAACCGCATAGTTATGGCACAAAGGAAGCATTTGGATGATTTTTTACGTGGTAGAATTATCGAACGACGGGAATGTGGACGTACCCAGCTGGAAGTATCCGAGGAACTTGGAATCGCCCAGAGTGTCATATCCAGGCTTTGGCAACGATTTCAAGATGATGGTAATGTGAGTAAATGTTACAGCACAGGTCGCCCCCGAGTTACAACGCCGAATGAGGACCGGTATTTAGCAGTTACTGCCAAAAGAAACAGACGGAGCACAGCATCAGACCTGTCTCGTCAGCTCTCTTCTGCTACCGGTACGACAGTTTCAAGGCAGACCGTGTACAGACGCTTAGGGCACATTGGTCTATATGCTCGTAGGCCTGTCAGATGTGTTGCACTTACCGCAACTCACTGTCGCCTGCGATTAATCTGGAGTAGAGAGCATGCATTGTGGACACCGCAACAGTGGTCTGGTGTGATGTTTTCCGACGAGTCCAGGTTTAGTTTGCAGTCTGATTCTCGCCGGACTTTCATTTGGAGAGCGCCAGGTACCCGTTACCACCAAAAGAACACCATTGAACGACACCGTTACGGTGGTGCAAGATGGCTCGTTTGGGGAGGAATTATTCTTGGTTCCAGAACTGACCTGCATGTTCAGAGTGTAACGATGACAGGCCACATCTATCGGTATGTCATTCTGGAACAACATGTACGTTTGTTTCGGGGCGCCATGGGTGCTGAATTTCGGTTTATGGATAACAACGCCCGTCCTCACCGTGCAAACATTGTAGACGAATGCCTTCAATTGGCGGATATCACCCGTATGGATTGGCCAGCATACTCACCGGACTTGAATCCAATAGAGCATGTGTGGGATATACTTGGCCGACGAATTGCAGCCCGTCAACCCCCTCTCACCTGTCAACCGGAACTTCGAGGGCATTGCTTGATGAGTGGTGTAATATTCCCCAAGATCAGATTGATAATTTGATACTCAGCATGCCTAGGCGTTGTAAGGCCTGTATTGCATCGTCCGGGAGACATGCTCCATATTAGCCATCATACCAACCATGTTATACTGTTTTTTGTAAATAGGTTCTTTTTTGAAATTTGTACCAGGGAGTAAAAATCGCAATTTTTATTAATTATGTCAAACATATAGCATCTTTTTTTGCTCTTTACCTTTTGTTTAATAAATAGACTTTACAAATAAGTCAAATTTGTTTTGCTTCTGTCTCTTTCTTTGCCTGAGCTTCATTATCCTTAATTTATGGACATGAGTGTAAATTAATCTCAAATTAGAACAACTAATCTGAATTAAAATCAATCTGTAGATAAAACAAATGTATTGCTTAATCTTTTTATAACGTAATTCTTTGACAGTATCAGACTTTAAAATAACCATAAATTATAAATTTCTAACTAAATTTTAGAAACTATTGGCAAGTCATGTTTATAATTTAGAGGGTGTTTTACACATAAAATTAAAACAAACTGAACATAAAGCTATTATTATTTACAATTGTTTACTTATTTGTTATTATCATGTTTTTTTGAAATTTATTTAAATATATTTAAATATATTTAAATATATTTATTGTAAGACCAGAAAAAATTAATTATTAATCGTAGTCAAATTAAGTGTAAAAGGATCACTTTTACTTTACAAAGGACTTTACAAATCATTAAACATAACTAATTATTAAATGAATTATTAATCTTAACTCGGAATTTAAAATAATCATAAATTATAATTTGCAACTAAATTTTCAAAACTATTCGATCCAATTACGTTCGTCTTGTAATCCTAATCAAATTGGATCATAGATATTTTTTTACTCATTTTTAATTTTTTTTAATATTCAAATTTTTATGAACGTATTAGAAATAAAATTTATTTTGATGTATCATACGCCGATAACAACTAAAAGAAACAAATTTTAATTAATTCGTCGGCACATGCAACAAGCCAATAAAATGCCTGCAGAACTTTTATTTTTAATTTTTTTTTTCCTTTTATGTCCTAAGAGAAATACATACCTCTTTAATTGTAGTAGTGGGAGTTCTCTCCATTTATTATAGTGCGATCAAGCGACCTAATTTATCAGAATAAAAGACTCTGCTCAAGAAAAAGGAATGTCACTGACAAAATATCCGAACTAATTTATTATCTTCACAGAGGACTACTTTTGTTGATGGGTGTGGGCGTTTCTGTGTTGATGGAGAGAGTGGAAGGATAAGCCGTAATTGACTGAAGGAAAATTATGATGGATTTTTTTTTACTATGAAAACATGGAAACTTCAACTAACAAAAAGACACACAAAAGACTTTCAAATTCTATAAAATTGTCACAAAGTTAAAAGAATTTACTAAGTAATAACTTTAAAGCAAAAAGAAAAGTTGTAAGCAGCATTTTTTCCTCAGAGTTACAGGCAAATGTTTATTAACTATTTAAAAACATATAAATCTTCACATAAATCCACTGCACTTGTTGACAATTTTACAAGGAGAACACCATATTGGTACAACCAAAAATACCCACTAGTTAAACGGCAATTTATTTAATTAATTAATGGCCCACTGGTTAAATGGCAAATATCTCCAGAGTTCACATTTGTAGACTTTACAACCTTTCCATAAGTCCAACGAGGATTTTCTGATCAGCAGATTTTTCCCAATTATCGAGATATATACACGAAAACTCTCGGCTTGCCTTAGCTTGCTTGTTGGTTTTCAATTTGAACTTTAGTAGTTCAGCAGCGAAATTGCACTGGTCACCAATGCCATAAAAACAGTACAAATCGAAAGTTAGTTTGCCAAAATAATATTGGTAATTTCTTATTCACCTCCTCGACAACGTAGCACATTGCTGTAGTGTTTCTCTATATAATGTCATTCTGTAGAAGATAAATTTTTTATATTAAGTTGAACAGTATCCAATTTATCAATTTGGTAGCTGTTAATTCTTGAGATATCCTAGTTGTATAATAATTTGTTTCAATGTTAAATTCTTAAATGTTACTATGTATTGTATATTTTTTGCTCAGTAAAGTATTGCTATTTGTCTGATTTTCCTTTAATTTATTAAAATTAGATTATTTTAAATGTTAAATTTATTCACTTATAATTGATTTTTAAAATTTAGAAATTTTTTAAATAAAATTTTACATGTGATTATACATTTTTATTTAAAAATGATAAAAATAAATTAAATAATCTAATGCTAAGAAGTTTTTTTTTTTTTTTTGAGGTGTTTTGAAAATGAAAAGATTTTTTTTTTTTTTAATATGAATATTATAAAAATTTTCAATTGATTTTATTTTTCAAATGAGTGATAGTTAATAAAAATATATAACCAGAAATAACGAGAAATCAATAGTGAATGTATGTATAAGACAAGGTAATGGAACTTTGAGATTTACTATAGTACTTTTAGCAATTTGAAACCCAAAAGTAATCTTTTGCATTATAAAAAGAGCATAGAAGTCCAACTTTTATGTCTCTCCAGGATTATTTTATTCATAAGATTGACTTGGTTGGCTTATCAAAAACTAATCCGACATGAGACACAATATCTCAGAAAATAAAAAAAAAATATTAAAAAAATAACTAAAACGTGATCTCAACATAATATTTATGATTTACCAAGAATTCTCAAAGTTCTTGTCATGACTCCCATCCAAAGTTTGCGCTATCCCGGAGAAAATTGAAAAATTTGAATGTTTTTATGGTTCTAAAATTCACAAAAAGTCAAAATTATCACTAAATCAAAAATGGATTTAAATCAAAATCATAAATAAAAACTCAAACTATATCAAATTAGATTAAGTCTAAAAGTTAACTAATAAATGAAAAAAAAATAATAATTCGTGGATTCCCTAATGGTAAAAAGGAATTCATAAGAAGTTAAAAATTAATTTGTTTGTTTTATTAAACTTTACGCATTTTGTTAAAATTATTTAAAATTAAAAAGTAAGTTACATTAAATTTTTGTAAAGTAAAATTATAATCAAAATAATTTTTATATGAGAACATTTTAATGAATTAAAATAGTCTGCCTAATAATACAGACAGAGAGAATTTTTAAACAAATATTATATTAAATATCAAAAACCTTATTATTTAAACATCTAAATAGTTGTAATCGCACTTTGAACTATAAAAATAGTAAATTATGCCAAATAATACGAAAATGCAGAATAGCGCTTGCGAAAAGGTATTGACTCTTCTTTTATAAATTAAGATTGCTCGAAATCTGCTATTTGGAACAAGGTCTTTGATATGTATCAAAGATAATTTTCATTTTTATATTACTCATTCTTATCTAAAGACAACAGTTTCAAAATGTTGTTAAATTATAAAAAATTCCATTTCACAAACACTAGAATTCAGTACAATTTAGAAACAAAACATGGAAATAAAATTTGAGTTTTTATGGTTGATTGACATTAGCAGTCATTTATGTAATATAAAACAAATGCAACAGTTTTTAAGAATTCAAAATGTAGTGCAAAATAAAAATTCATGCATAGTTAAAATAAGAATTATGATTTTACTTTTTTTATTAAATTTACAAATGATAATATACAATTTTTGGCAAAATAGCAGAATAGGGGCCGCTGGGATTTAGCGTCAAATATTCTGTTCGCCAAAGTAAGAGCGATCAAGAAAAGATTGCAGTTAAAAAAAAAAAATATCCGGGCTACCACATTTGGTAATTTATCGCTCAAATGGCGCCACAAAATAGTCGCCAAATCCCAACGGCCTCTATTTTGTGATTTTTCCCAATTTTTAATATTTACAATCATTTATTTTAATAATATAAGTTTTAAATGCAATAAAGCTCAACATTTTAAAAATACATGTTAAGGCTAGCATGTAATCAGTTGTAAGAGTAGTAAAGATTTGAATAATCCAGAATAGAATAATTAAAGATTTAAAATTATAAAATAATAAAATTGTTGCTTGCCATGAATTACAAAACATGCCTGCTGTATAAAATTTGATAGCAAGACAATTGATTTTATTTCTTTTTTTCTGAATTCAAATAAATTATTTTTTTACAGAATTACTTTGACTAAATATAATAAATAAAACTTATTTTAAATGTTACTATTAATAAGAAATTTTAGTTTCCAAAATAAACTTATTTTGAATTATACTTTAGCGAAATCTTTTTCATTTTGTAGAATATAAACAAGTCCGATACTAAAGGAAATTTGAGTAGGACATAACATTTTAATGCCAAATTTCTTATGTAAGACATTTTATTGACCTTGAAGCTATTTTTATGAAAAATATTATTCTTGTTAGAAAAGCTACCAAATGAAAAAATATTATTTAAAAAATACTTTGTTTGATTTGGTTGCATGGGCGAATTTTGCCCGCAAAAGGAAGCTTCGGATTCCGTATTTAAAATGATATTGCTAAATACTTAAACAAATTCAAAATAATTCAGTTATATTAAGAGCAATTAACAAAAATATGATAATATATGGTGCGTATGGTTTCCTAAACAATAACAAACAAACAACAGTTATTAACAGTTATAAACAGTATTATGATGTTGTTTATCTTGAATGATATGTATGGAAAGATAAATTAATAAGCCAACTAATGCTGATATAATTCCTTGCATAAATTTGCATGAATATGGTAGATTTAGTTAGAAGTTAATAAAAATAAAAATAATGTTTTTTTGTCCTAACCTGTGGATACCATCAAGCAGAAGTGAATCTGAGTTAAGAACTCAAGTAGGGATGAATTATAAAGTACATAAATACATATAAAAATTTTTAAAGAAAATAATTTTGTTCTTATTTTTAAATTTTTTTTTCTTATTGTTAATTTTTTTTTAGTTCTATTTATAAATGGTACCAGAAAAAAATAAACCCTACAATGTGTAAAAAAACAATTAAAAAGTGTTACGTAAGCCAAAAAAAATATGTAAGTATAAAATGCTTCACTTTAATGTTAATAAAAATTCCAACTTTCAAGATTTAAAAAAAAAAAATGATAATTTTTATACTTGAGAGAGTTTCTAAGCAATGCACTCTGAATAGGTAATTTACCTTAAATTTCGTAGCTTCAGGATAAAGTTTTTTTTTTTTTTATACATTTGGAAGGTATTCTGAGTAAATGAGCTTGAACTCCTTAAGAAAACTAAGCTAATAACTGTATATTAACTTTTACTCCTGAGAAAATGACTTTTTAGAATCTTTAAAACGAAATATTAATTCATTCAGTGACTTTTTTTCCTACTGTTTCGTAAACTAAAATATTTTTGAGGTACTTTAACAAATATTTGGTCTAAAGTAGAGTTTTGGAAGGTCATTTAAAGTTGTTAATATTATGAGTAAAAAACTTTCTGATTTTGATGAAAAAGAAAAATATGGGATGTTACTTGTGTAATAAATAAAATAAATATTAAAAGAAAAGTTTATTCGGCAATTCATAAGCATGCAATGCTAGGTTTCAGTAATTGACATAATATTAAGTTTAATGACATTAATTTGTTAAGTTTTATTAAAAAATAAAAATCACGGAAGATAATAATAATAAAATTCATGTAATATATAATTTCAATTAAAAATAAGGAAAAAAAAAAAAAACCCAAAGAAATAAAACTAAAAAGTTAATTTTAAAATAGCTAAACACCCATTAGCCAAAAATATGCTCAATAAAAAACAATTTTAGAAAACTATATTTTGCCATCTATTTTGATGTATATTTTTATTTAGAATCATCATGAATTAACAAAAGAAAGCATCTTCAGATTACTTTATACTATATATATATATATATATATATATATATATATATATATATACAAGATTCGTGAGCCAAGTGGCAACGTACAAAAGTTTGTATGCATGGATACCTAAATTGCAGAATCCCCAAACTTTTCTATGGAATTCGGTAAAATTGCAGAATAGGGTGTCGTTGAAATTTGGAGCCAAAATTAATTTTGCCAAAGTGCGCCAAATGACAGGTGGGATTCTAAGTTTAGAGAATTGCAACTCTACCACAATAGTTCAATTTCGCAAAGCAGAATTTGGGTAAAAATCTAGAATCCTGTACCGTTTGTGCCAAATAAATCACCAGGATGCCAAGTAAACTTAATACTGAATGCACCTAGGTAGTTTTTGCGGTAAAATGAATATTACCCCAGATACTTCACTACTTCACTGGGATGACAAATCGTCAAGTAAACAGACAAAATGGCTGCCGAAGTTGGTGTCATTGTAAAACGCTATTTTGCCAAAATTCCCTCACCAAACGTAACTATTACGCCAATATTAGTAGCCAAACAGCTATTATGTCAAAGTTTATTTCTGAAAGTGTTTTTAAGCCACTATTACGCCAATTACAATGACTATCTTGCCAAATTTTAATCGCCCACAGTCATCGCTTTATCGTCAAACTTTTTCACTAAGCGAATTTTGTTTTTTAAAGAGCTGCCAGGGAAAACTTTGTAAAGAGCCAAAAGTTAATGCTTTATCGCCAAGTCTGTATCACTAAAAATATTTTATTCCTTGAATACTTTTGAGTCAAATGCTATCTCTTGTACGCCAAAAATTTAACACTATTATGCTAAAAATTATGATATAAATTGCCTTTACGGCAATTTATATCGCTTTATAGCCAAAATTTTACTACTATTATGGCGAAATTTTAATATTTTTTCTTTTTACTCCCCATATTGTCATTTTAAAGCCAAAATGTATCATTATTTTGCCCAAATTTTATTCTTAAATTGCTTTTACGCCAAATTTAATCGCTTTATCGCCAAATTATCATGTGGAATTATGTTTTGCTAACTCACATAAATGTATCCTTTAGACAAAAATAAGAATCGCTGTTGCGATAAAATTACGTCCAAGTTTGTTTTTTTTTTTTTACTATTATGTCAAAAAATATTTCATGTTGTTTACGATGCCGAATTCGAATGATAAAACAAATTTATTTAAAAGGAAAAAGAGACCAGAGAATAACTTACATTTTATACGTATTCTGCATCAGTGACCGACATACGTTATAAGAACAAAAGCTCGAAATAATAAATAATTTATCGGAATACTTATTTATAAGAATGTATATTACTGTTCTTATTTACTACAAATAAGAATTCTGTAAATAATTTTCAAAAATTAAAAATTAATGAAAATTTAATGAAATTCTAGGGAAAATGTACTTAATCCGGGATGATAGAATTTGTTTGTCGCGCAAATTATGTTGGATTGTATGTCACCCGGAATAATGTTCTCTTTCATACTAGCGTCATTAAGATTTCTCTTCAGAAACTCTTCCAATCAGTCATGGTATTCAGCGCACATTCAATCTCATCAGCTATATCCGCAGTCGAATGCCGAATGCATTTTGTGCTACAACATTAAATTTTGCTCTGCATCTCCACATATATTCATCAGATTTATCTTTTGTAACCATTGGAATAACATCATTTCCAGAATTAGGACACACTACATTTTTAGCAATGAAACATACATTCAATGATTTTTAACTTACCTCGACATTCCAAATGCCTGAAAAAGGCCTTGCTGTAGAATCTTTCTTTCAATATTAGAAATCCATGGAATCTTTTTTTCTCAAATTAAAATTCTTCAATATCAGACATGACTAGTCGAAAGAATTTGGTCAGTACACAAAGAAAGAAAACAATCGCAGCCGTAGGAACTGGTAACGAGAGA
Organism: Caerostris extrusa; assembly: GCA_021605095.1. Classification (NCBI taxonomy): domain Eukaryota; kingdom Metazoa; phylum Arthropoda; class Arachnida; order Araneae; family Araneidae; genus Caerostris; species Caerostris extrusa. Next base: position 2,952 of record BPLR01010535.1, on the reverse strand, counting down.
AATGAATCATTATTAAAATTAACGGCTTCTAATTCTTCTAGAATATCCCATTAATTGAATTAAACCATTTAATTAATCTTGGACAATTAGGCACTAGAAGATACCATAGCTATCAAATTTGGCAATTTTTGTTCCACTTGGTGGCCAAAAAAGTTGTCATATCGCAACGGCCCTATTTTGCGATTGGAATTCTAATATAAAGACCATATTAAAAATTTTTTTTATTGCCAGTCGAAAACATCTAATAACGATAAAAAAAAATAGAAATAATAGACGTAAGTGATAATAAAATCAAAAGCAAAATATCAAAATTGGGTCAAATCCTAAAACAGTTATTGATGCTATTTTCCATAATGTTATTGATGTTATTTTTTATAATTCATTAACAAATAATTGCTGGTATCTTCCAGTGACAATAAAAATAAGTTTCGCATTTAATTAAAAATTACTAAAATAATTTTTGTTATTTTTGACTACTCACCAGATAAAATAGAAGTCAGTTAATTTTCTTTCAATTTAAATTTTATAGTTTTTAAAAGTATTATAACAATACTATAATGTCTAGCTATAACAATGTGATGCTTTGTTATAAATGTTAAGAATGTAGTTTTTATTTAATTAAAGAAGAAATAAATATAATTTTTTTATTAGAACAACAGTTTAAAGGAACAGAAAAAAAAAAAAAAGATGATCACTTACCAGTTTAACTCGAAAAATATTTATAAAAATAAATAAAAAGGATTTTTTACAAAAAAAGGGATTAGTTTAAAAATCGTCTGCCTTCATTTTTTACATGTAATGTAATTTCAAAATATTTAATTTTATTTCAAACGATATGCAGACGAAAGCAGACGATATTTGGGAATTTTTTAAAAGAGCAATTTTAATTTGGAAAAGTAAGATTTTTATTTAATTAGAAAGCAACTATTTTAATTAGAATTAGCTTTTAGGTAGAAAATTTATTTAATTAGAATTAGAAATCTTTCGCAATTAATTTGTTAACCGTTTATTAATTGTTTGTTAGTCGTTTAAATGTTCGTTTTGTTAATTATTTGTAAGATAAAAAATGTCTTTTTACATTCATAAAATTCCACGAAAAGCAACTATAATAAAAAATTGAGGGCAGTATGCTTAGAGTTGTTATCAGGATAGAAATAATAGTCTTGAAAGCAGAAATTATCTGATGATTTAAAAAATTTTCGCTTAAAATATTGAATATACATGTACTTATCAATGGATTCAAACTTTTAATCAAAGTGGATGACACGCCTCCCTATAGCTTAACTCCTTCATTGCTACATTTAATGAATAGAATAAAAGATCTTACAATTTTTTTTTTTGATTTTCACCAATCAATTATGCCTGTGGTTCTCAAACTTTCAGAAGTCGGGGAGGATTTAAAATCCCACAAAATATTGCAGATGCATTATATACAAATTTTTTGAAAAAGAAGTTATAATAATTAAGTCATATATTACATAAAAAATAATGCTATAAAAATAAAATGAAATATACCTTAATTTCATTTATTCTTTTGTTTATGAGAAATATGAGCCTGATGTGTCCTGGTAATTTCTTCAAAGTTTGAACATATATTTTAAAAAGACAAACCTTCATTTTCTCATCAATACATTGAATTTTTTTATACGCTTAATTGGGGTGAGTGTAGAAAATCCTAATTCATATAATGTTAAAATTATAGCAAAATTTTCAAAGTTCTTTTTAGATATTGATACATATTCTTCTTTATATATATATATATATCCAAAACGGTTCAAAAGACAATTTGTCTAATTAAAAATCCACGACTAGTGAGCATAGCTGCCAATTCTCTTTCGTATGGTAATGTTAAAACAAATTCATTTGAAGTTTACATGAATAGGTTCTAATTCCAATCGTATTTCAGAGTTAAATGATAGAAAATAAGATTTCGGTGTTTCCAATTGTTCTTGCTACTCGAATAAGAATATATTTCTTACCACTCAGCCATGATACATAATGAAGTTAAGTTATTCTTTTTGAACTATTTTTGAACTAGCATGTATTCCATAAGATTCTTGCAATTCTACTCCAACTGTAGTAATCTTTAATTTTTGATTTGTATTTATTTTTGAAAGTTGATTAGATTCCTTCAATGAGACAATTTTGTTGTCTTTTACTATTCTAATTAATCCTTTAATTTTGTCACTTACGATTGTTTATTCTATGATGTTTTTTTAATGTTTCAAGATATTTTAAATAATCCGCTTAATTAAACCGGAATTTGGTTAAAGAATTTTTTTATATGATAAAATTCATTCCAATTAAAACTCTTTATAAATTTCTTACAAAAAGTGTTCTTGTTGCCAGTGTCATAAAAAAAAAATCTTATATTCGTATTCTTATTTCAAAGTATTCTTACAATGCCATAAAAATTCTAATATAAATAAATACAAGATAAAAACAGACGAATATTCTAAACAAACGATTTTTTTTAATAAGACAAGTCATTTTTTAACTTAAATATTGCTTAATTATATAATGTGAATCAAACAAACATTTTGTTACATTTTTTAGAAATGAAAAAATACTATATTCTTTAAACATACTACTATATTATTTGGTATGTGGTAGTTCTTTTTCATGCTGTTATCGTTTGAAATTGTTTGTTATTTACATTTCTTTTTGAATTCTAACAAGTATCACATATGCGAAAACTGTTCCCTTACAATTGCTTATTCTATGATGTTTTTTTAAATGTCTTATGATATTTTAACTAATCCGCTTTAATTGAACGAATTATGCATTATGATGCATTATTTGTTAAATAATGCACCGTAAATAAAATAAAACAAGCATAGCATATAGCACTGCTAAAATAAATAAAACAAGAGATTCAATCAATAACTTGGGATTATTGTCGAAGCTGGACTGAAAAAGAATTTTTAAATTTATATTTTTCCGTCTAGATTT